>JAMPIO010000397.1:0-72601 GCA_024699865.1 Aphelenchoides fujianensis | reverse complement strand
GCGTTTACGAGAGCGGCGGCTGTTTGGCGCCTTTGGGGGCAAGCGACCAACAACAGCGACGATTGAACGACTGCCCGCGGGCATTGTGGGTCAAAGAGCAGCGGTCGAGTGATGGGCAGGGGTTTGGGCGAAGGGTTGGCAGAGTGGAACGGACTGCTTCGTTTTATCCGACACAAGTCGCCAACACTTTGGGTCGATCGGAATGGAGCGCGGGCAGCTCGACCGTCTTGCGGCACACGTGACCCACTTTCTGAGGGCCGTTTCGCTGTCGATGCTGCTGGCGGTCGTTTTAATGCGAACGACCGGCCGTTTCGCTCCCGATCGGGTCGTCCACTCGTAAGTTTGCGGACGGCAGTCGGCTGATCGTTTGTGTTCGTTCAGAGTGCGCACTCCATGGTCGATGCACTCGGAGGATTCGAAGCTGCGGCTGCTGCTGACCGCCGGCAATCTGCTCACTGTCTTCTGCTGGATTGTTGGCGGGTCGTTCGGCCTCTTCCTTTTCTACAAGCACCGCTTCAACAATGTGAGTTCCCCCGTCTTGTTCCTTTCACTCGTTGCGGTCTGCAGGTGATCCGCGCGTGGTGGATCGTGTGGAGCGCCTTTGCGTGGCGCTTTCCGGCCGTTTGGACCGCAGCGTGAGTTCTTCCGCCCTTCTCCTCCCACCGGATGGTTGCAGGATTGGATGAAGGACTGCGATCTGGCCGTCGAATCCTTACTTTCTGCTTTTTGCTATGGAACATGGGCGTCTTGGACGTGCTCTGCATCAACTGGGAGGGACCCTCGGGTTTGCAGCAGGGCTTTTCGATCGTGGCGGCCACTCTGATCGCCGTCGAGCTGATCGTTTGGCTGCCCGACTGGACGCTGTGGGGACGCGTCGTCCTGTTGGCGCTCTGGGATCTGAGCTCCGTTCTGCACTCGAAAGGACCGCTCCGAATGTTGGGGGAACTGATGGTAGAGCGGAACGAAGAGCACTTTCCTGCTCCCATGTACTCCTGCAAGCGTGATCCTTCGTCTACCCGTGCTAACGATCGTTTGTAGCGACAATCACCGCTTCCTCTGTTGAACAGAAAGCAACCGTCATTTCTGTCCAGCCTCTCCCTACGGAGGAGAATGCCGTCAATCAGTCCATTGATTGTGGTCAACCGCCCTATAGTACGGTCGAAAAAGAAACGGAGGATGGAATGCTAGTGGGATTCGCCGAATTCAGCGTCTACTCGCTGCTCGTCGGAAAAGCGGACGTTCTCGGCAATTGGAACACGACGGCCGCCTGCTGCCTGGCCGTTCTGATCGTGAGGTCTTCTGTTTCTCCTGCCTCAATCCTTCGCCTTCCAGGGACTGGCCATCACTCTGACGCTGTTGGAGTTCCGCAAGTCGCTTCCCGCCCTCCCGATCCCCGTCTTCATGGGCGTCTTCTTCTGCTTTGCCGCCCGTGCACTCGCTCCATTGATCGCTGACGTCTCCACGAACCAGTGCTTGATTTGATGCATGTGCAGTCCTTTCTGTCGTTTTGGAGAAGGATTGTCTTGAGAGAAGAATAAACACGCACTGATCAAAAGGAACCATTTGTAAACAAGAATCTGTTGCTCGAGAGAGTTCAATGTTCGTGACAGCTGCACGGCACAATTTGACCGCCGAAACGAACGTTGAGCTCGGTGAGTGGGCAAAAAGAGGGGAACAACTGCTCACTCACTCGCCTTCTGCAGACCTCTCGCCGTCGGACGTCCTCGACTGCGACCGGCCGGACCTTCGCCGCTGCGAGCAGGCGGTCTGCGCACCGACTTGTTCCTCCGCTCGTTCACCTCCGGCTCGGCCACGTCCGTCGGCTCTTCGTTCACGTTGGGCAGTGAGGAGCGGCCGGCGGTTCGCGGCGTCCGCCTCCGCCTGCTGATCCTCGAGGCAGACGGGCAGCAGCTGGGCGAGCGGATGTACGCGGCCGACAAGCCGTTGCTTCGAGAGGTTCCTGCGGGAGAAGCTGTGAGTTCTCCGTTCCTCTTTACCCCCTCACTCGCCTGCAGCCCCGACTTCTCGCTCGCCGCCGACCGCCGAGAAGGACGAGCTGAACGTCGTGCTCGACTTCTCGGGCAACTTCGACCACGTCCGCCTGCCGTCGCTCAAGTTCGCCTCTTGAACCCCCGCCTTTTCTCTTCTGTCCGTGAATAAACGCTTCGTTGTAGACTGCTGGCTGATATTCCGCGTCTCTTTAACGACGCTTGTCTGGAACGCTTGCTCCAATGAAACAGTCGATGTGAACGAGTGGAAGGGAGTAGTAGCACTTTTGATAAGCCACCTTACCGAAAGCAACGCACTGATCAATTTCTCTCTCTCAGATTTGTCGACCTGTTAGCGTTCCATCGTTCTCTCGCCTCAACGCGTTCCGCGTTTTCGCGAATCCCGAACGGCGTTATCGAGAGCAAACAGCAAGCAGTGGGTGCGGCTTCCGACTCCTATGTTAAAAGCCGCCTTTTCCCGCTTTCCGTCACTCGCTTCTTCCGACTCGTCTTCCGTGATGCTGCGGAACGATCGGATGCGCGTGCGCTCGGTGATGTTGGCCGAATTTCAGCGGGGCGCCGACGAGGAGCGGGCGTTCGCGCGCGTGTGTCTGGAGTTCGGCCCGAAGGCGACCACGCTGAAGACGCTGGAGAAGTGGTTCGAGAAATTCCGCAAGGGCGACACGTCGCTGGCCGACCGCCGCGGTCGTCGCCAGCTGGGCGGCCGCCAGTCGCTGAGCGCCGACCGCTTCGCCGCCGTCCAGCGCGCCTTTTGCGGGACGATTGTGTCACGCCTTGGGCTGAAGCGGTTCGTGTTCGACGGCCGCTTCATGATCTCTCGCAATCAGTTCATGGTGTTGAATCCGCCCGCTCCGCCCCTTTCTCTTCGTCCCGCTTCTCTCCGCACGACTCGTCGGTCGGGCGGCGACCAGAGACGAGCGGCTGTTCCATCGCCCCGCTGTTTGTTGTTGGAATTAGTTTTGGGCCAATAAAGGAGGAATCTCGAGTCTGGTTTGCATTCGCGATGAGTGCGGGAGGCACCCATTAACTATGGGAGCCGTGCGGATGATTGATTTGTACCACTCGAAAGAGATGTGAGCTTTCTTCTTCGTTTTACTCACTCACTCACTCGTTGCAGGCCGCTGAACTTCGACCTCTACGCCGCCATCCCGCCCACCGCCACGTCTGCTAAATTGGAGGAGTTTCGGCTGGTGGACGTGCGGAGATCGCTCTGCCGATTGAAGTTCGAGGTCGACGGCCAGCAGCAGCGTTCGATCGGCAGGTGTTCGTGGGACTTCGAGGAGCGACAGGTGGTCGCCGAAGGGCCGCTCATCTTGTTGACGACCGGAGAGGAATACTCGAAGCCCGCGGTGAATGCGGACGATCCCTCTTTCCTGCACTACGTAATCTGCAGACAGGTGGACGGATGGTATCGGGACTTCTACCAGTGCGTCCAACTGAAAGGCGGGCGGTTCGCGGTCGCCGCCGAGAGAGTCGAGCTGCCTGAGAACCTCCACGAGCCCCTCTTCTACGACGGACACATTTTTGCGTTCGAGAGGTCTGCCGAGCACCGCGGGAATCCGAATTTCCGCAAGCTTCTCAAGATCTCGCCCACCACCGGCCAGGCGATCAAACTGCGACTTCCGGCTGGTTGGAGGAAAACGAACAGGTGAGTCCAATTGCTGTCTGCTCTCTACTCGTTTGTTCCAGCGACAAACCTCGCAAGTGTGGATTGGAACCACACTGATCGTCCGCTGCGAGCCGGAAGTGAACGAAAAGTCCGTCCACCGCTTGTGGGCGTTCGATCTGCCCTCGCTCCAGTGGCGGCAGTTGGAGTGGGAGTTCGGGGACGAGTTCCCCGTCCTCCATTCGGACGAAGAGAACATCCTCTTCATGCACGGCTACAAGAGCAAACGGGAGAAGGACTCGCTCTACCGCTTCGCCATCAAGTGAGCACAAGCGAAAGAATGGAAAGAAGCGGCGTCTTTGCAGCTGCCCCGACCGGCTCTCGGCCATCGCGTGGCGCTCCGTTCGGCGACGGGCGGACTTCGATCCCGCCTTCCTGCCGTACGTGCTGAAGCAACTGCCAAAAAACTCGTCCATCCGCTGCCCTTTTCCGTTCGTTAATTAATAAAACGACGAGTCGATAGTGAGAGTGGTGTGCGGTGATCTTCGTTTGCGCAAGACACACAAACGCCCCTTCTGAGCTACAGAATAAAGCTTGAATCCGTTTCTCCGATTAGAAAGCCCTCCTTTACGAAATGCAAAACGACTACCCGAATTTGCATCGCTTCCTCCCACTCGTCCAAAGCAATGCGAGCGGCGGCCATTTGGAATTCGATCGGCCTTTCGCGATGGGCAACTGGGAGTCGCGTGCGGCGGCGAGCGACCCGCCGAGCGTCGAGGAGGCGCCGGCGCGGACGAAGCGGCGCGGCTTCGAGAACCTCGGCAACTCGTGCTACTTGGCGGCGGTCGTGGTGGCGCTCGCGTCGCTGCCCGCCCTCGTGGACGCGCTCGAGCAGCTGCGGCGGTGGGCCTTCCGCGCGGTCGACGTCGAGGTGGGCGAGGTGAGTGGGCGGCCGCCTTCTCCTCCGCTCCCCCGCTTGCAGAAGCAGCAGCTGCGGATGGAGTTCGTGGTCGAGCTGGCCGAAGTGATCGCCGAGTTCCGCCGCACGCGCGTCGCCCCGTCCGCCCGCCGCCTCCTCCGACTGGCCGGCCGGCTGGACGCGCAGTTCGGCGGGCGGCGGCCGCAGGACGCCCACGAGTTCCTCTCGATGATCACCGAGGCCTGCGAGACGTTCAGCGACGTGCACGACGCGCACGAGGGCCGCCCGCGGACGAGCCGCCTGTTCGCCGACTTCCCGCTCTTCTTCGCCACCCGCTCGCGGATCACGTGCGGCGAGTGCGGCCGCGAGGCGGACTCCACGGAGGAGAGCGTCGGCTTGAGTGAGTGGCCGCCCCGCCGAGTGACGACCGCCCGTTGCAGGCGTGGACGTGGGCGAGCGGGAGGCCGCCGACTGGTCGCTGTGGAGCGCGTGGACGGGCCGCGAGCTGCTCGTCGACGACGCCCAGTTCCAGTGCGACCATTGCGGGCGGAAGGTGGACGCCGTGCGGACGCTGCGGCCGCTCTCGCTGCCCGACTGCCTGGTCGTCCACTACAAGCTGTTCCGCAGTGAGTTCCCCCTTCCTTCCACTCACTCCCGCCTTGCAGTGGAAACGGAGGACGGCCGCGTGGTGCTCTCGAAGCGGACGCGCGTCCCCTTCCCGCCGCTCCAGATCCCGCTCGAGGCGATCCCGACGGCCGGCGGCGAGGCGGAGAGCGGCGCCGCCTACATGCTGAAGGCGCTCGTCGTGCACGCGGGCGGCGCGCTGGACGACGGCCACTTCTTCTGCGCCCGTCGCCGCCGCTCCGACTTCTCCGAGTGGCGCCTCTTCGACGACGAGCTCGTGGAGGTCGTGGGGCTCGCGGAGCTGCGCCGGCTGACCGCCCGCTCCACCACGCCCTACCTGATGTTCTACGAGAAGACGCGCCCGAGCACCGCCCCGAGCTCCGAGTCGGACGAGCAGAAGAACTCCGCCGACCGCACACCGCCTTCTTCTCCCCATTGAGCCGAATAAACAGCGAGATTCGGGCAGTCGGCGGTTTATTCGACGAGGAGATTAGCGGGCGGATTGCTGGACGAGGCGGCGAAACTCCTCGCCGACGAAGTCGAACTGCGCGCGTTGGTCGGGCGGCACGGGGCGCATCTCGACGGCCGACTGCTTCTTCGGGCGCTGCACGTGGAGCAGGAGGCCGTCCTCCGCGGCCTGCAGGGCGGCGCGGACCTGGAGCGGCGGGATGAGCGGCGGCCGGGCGGTTGGGGACTCACGCGAGCGAGCAGGTCGACGAGGTACTCGAGCCCGCGCTCTGCGTTTGCCTCCTGCCCGTCCTGCAGCAGGGCGGCGGCGTCCAGCTCGACCACGCGCTGCAGCCGACCGCCGCGCGGCTCGTGCTGCCCGCCGATCACGCGCCGCTGCCCGCTGAGGACGCCGAGCAGCGCGTAGCGGAGTTGCAGGTGGACGGGCAGTCGGGGCGGCCCGCTCGCCGCGAACGGGAGGATCTGCACGTAGTTGCCGACTGGAAGGACGGAGGGGAATGCGGACGGGACGGGCGGAACTCACGGCCATCCACCGCGCTCGCCGTCGTCGCGAGCAGCAGCCGGTGGGCGCCGCCGTCGGCCTCCAGCGTGCAAGCGGAGAGCACGTTCCACGACTTGGCGGCCGTCGCCTTCACGTCCGCTTCCTGAACGAAAGAAAGAAGTGAGTAGGCGGGAGGGACGAACCGGCGAGTCGGCGGTCAGCAGGTGCTCCAGCTTGGCGCGGATGAACGCGTTGTTGCGGCGCCGTCCCGCCGCGCCCGCCGCCTCGGGCAGCTCGCAGAGGAAGAGGACGCCGCCCAGCAGGCACGCGACGAACGAGAAGCCCGGATCGAAGGCGGAGTCGCGGAAGAAGGGCGTCGTCGCCACGCGGTTCAGGAGGCTCTGGCGGCTCACGACGTCCGCGCCGCCGACCGCCGCGCTCAAGCCGCCGCCTGCAATCGGAGGATCGACGGAGGAAGCGGAGGACGAACCGGAGTGGAGCATTCGGGCCTGCAGGAACTCGAGCACGCCGCGCAGTTTGTTCGGGCACTTGCGCGCCTCCTCCCAGTTCTCCGCGCCGTCCAGCAGGTCGACGCCGCCGGCCGCCGCGCCCACCAGCCGCTCGTTCAGCCGGCGGACGGGCGGCTCGTCGAAGAGCACGCGGTTGGTCGCGGCGTCCTCGACGAAATGGCCGCCGATCTGCGGCTGGTCCACGCGCACGGGCATTCGATCGATTGGAAGCGGGGAGGACTGAAAAGAAGCGAGAAATCGGGGCGGAAAGCAAGCGAGACGCCGCGCCCGCGGCCCGCAAAAAGGCCGTCGATTCGAAAAGAGCGAACTGCCCACCCGTTCGCTCCGCCGCGTTCCGCTCGGGCCGATGGGAAAAGCGGGCGGGCGATTTCGACACTCACGGACGGACATCTGCGCGCGTTGTTGGGAACAACACGCTCTCAATAAACGATGACTATTCTTTGCCAAAAGACAACAACCGATCGATTTCACTCGTTTATTCTCGCCGAAGAAGGGAGCGATCACTCGGCCCGCGGCTTCTTCCCGCCGCTGGATCCCGAGCGCGTGCGACTCTTCGAGCGGCCGCCCTGACTGCGGCGACGGCAGGCGGCCTTCGGGTCGTCGACGGCTGGAAGCGAGGAGTGGGCGGAAGAGAAATAAAGGGCTCACGACTCAAATAGGCCGACTTGAGGATCTCGGCGCAGGAGGGCCGCGAGCGACGGTCCCGATTGAAGATCGCCTGCAGCGGGAGGTGGGCGGCGGGCGGCGGAGACTCACGGAGAGCAGACTGCGGACCTCCGTCTCGGCCACGGCGCTCAGGTCGACCTCCTTGGTGGTGATGGCGCGGCGGAGTTTGTCCTTGGGCTCGCGCCAGATCTTCTCGCCGGTCAGCAGCCAGAAGAGCGTGGCGCCCAGCGACCACACGTCCAGCCCCTTCGAGGCCTGCAGGGGAGTGAGCGGAGGGAGGGGAGGGCGCACTCACGATCTTCTGCTGGATGTACTCGGGCGACATGAAGCGCGTGGTGCCGAGCGCCTTCCGCCGGATCACCGCCTCGTCCAACGGGCCGAGCAGCGCCGCGCAGCCGAAGTCGATGATCTTCAGCCGCTCGCCCACCAGCAGGAAGTTGTTCGGCTTGATGTCGCAGTGGAGCACGTCGAGCGCGTGCACCTGCTCCACGCACCGCACGCACTGCAGCCACCACTTGCGCACCTGCCCGGCGTCCGCGCGCCCCTTTCGGCCGCCCTTGTGCAGCGAGTCGAGCGCGTGCGTGCCCAGCTCGAGGACCATGAAGATGCAGTCCTCTTCCACCACCAGACTGCAGCGGGCGGGAGTGGGCGGGAGGGCGCGCACTCACCAGTCGAGCAGCTGGACCACGTGCTCGGCGCGCTCGAAGCGGCGCAGGATCTCCACCTCCCAGTGCAGCTGGCGGCCGACACGCTGCGCCTTCGGCTTCCGCAGGTCCACCACCTTGACGGCGAAGCGGCGGTGGCGGTCGGCGCGCAGCTTGCCGAGGCGCACCTCCGCGAAGCCGCCGCGCCCGATGCGCCGCGTGAGGAGGTAGTCGGTGGTCTTCGCGTCGTTCGCGCTCTTGATCTGAGCGGGAGGATGAGCAGCTGGACGGGCGGAGGAGACTCACGCTGATCGAGTAGCCGAAGGTGAAGCGCGAGGAGCGGTCGGGCTCGTCGGGGCCCTCGGACTGCGTGCTGCTCTCCCGCGCCTCCGGCTGACTGCGCGCCGACGAGCCGCTCAGCGGGGCGGGCGAGCCGGTGGAATCTGCAGAAGGCGGCGGTGAGCAGCGCGGCCACTCGCCCACCCACCCATCGCTTGGCGGACGGACGACATCCTCGCGGACGGGCGGCTCGTTCGAGTGCTGGAGAAGTGGACTGACCGCCGACTGCCGGCCGGGCGACCTCCATTCCGATCGGGAGTTATGCACGCAAATTTCGGTCACCCAGCGAGCTGTATTCGTGCGCAAGCTGGACAAGGACGAAGCGGATGTCTGATGGACGGGTTCTTTTGCCACCTTTCACGCCAAGAAGAAAGCACACGTGAAATTAATTCAGTTTATTCCAAAACAAAAAGAAAACATTGTGAACAAAAGCAACAAGAGAGAACGGGCTCAGTGGTTCTTGGCGACCTTGTCGAAGTTCTCCACCGCGCTGACGGCCGAGATGACCGCCGGGATGAGCGAGAGGCCGAACGTGAAGGGGGCGGCGGCGACGCCCGCGACCGCGCCGCCCGTCTTGGCGACGCCCTTGATGATCGTGCCGACGCCCGGCCGCTGGCGCTCGGCCTCGTTCAGCGCGTGCAGGTTGCGGTGGGCGGTGTCCAACGCGTCCTTGAACTCGGCGGCCATCTCGCGGTGCTCCTCGACGGTCACCTCGGGGTGGGCGCGGCGGTTGAAGTCGGCGAGCACGTGGGCGGACATGCGCTCGTGCGCCAGCTGGAACTCCTGGCGGTTGCCCTCGCACTTGCTCTTGACCCAGTTGCGGTACTCGTCGATCAGCTCGTTGCTCATCTCGTTGTAGTGCTTGACGACGCGCTGCAGCTTGTGAGTCGGAATCGAGTGAAAGCGAGTGGATTTTAGCGAACGGTTTCTCGACTGCTATTAGACGTTGCTGTGATGTTTTCTGTTCTGTCATTTGACACCACTCATCAAACTTTCCGATCTTCGTCTAATGTTTTTCAAGGAAGACGACGGCCAGTGGACGAAAATCAGCTTCAACTTCCGCTTGCAGAACGTCCGGTGCGCACTGCTGTCCGTCGTAAAATAACGCTGGAGTTAATTGGGAGCGGCGAGTGCTGAAAAGCAGCTGATTGCCGCCGCCTCCCGCTTATCATTTCAGCGAAGTGCTGCGGGCGCGATTTTTAGAAGTGCGTGGAGGAAGGAGGGCGAAGAACGGCCTTGTTTTCGCCCTGCTCGAACGCGAGATGATCGATTTGGCAGCACGGTGCAGGCCGCGGGCGGGCGAAACGGGAGCAACGGGCGAACGAAAGGAAGGAAGTCATGTGCACGCCGTTGATTACAAAACGGGGAGGGGGAAAGTGCAGAAGTTGCCATTGATCGTGAAAACAAAACTTTTTCTTTGTGGTTACGCAACTTGAACCGAGTGATTCACGCCGTTGTTTCTTCCGTTTTGTCTGCCGGGATGTCGAAAAGCGTTCGTCTTTCGTTCGACCTTTCTTGTGCACAGCCCGCCGTCCGTTCGGTGTTCCAAGCAGGCGGCACGTGCCCGCCGAACGGCCGGGAGGAACGAGAAGTGATTTGTGGAGGTGACATTCGGGGAAGAAGCCGAAGAGTCCTGACTTCCGGCCGGAAAAGCGGAAAGAAGTGTGCGATTGGAATGTCCGCGGGCCGGCCGGCCTCCAACGTGAACGAACGAACGGTTTCCTGCCGCCGCTCGCAACTGTTTCCAGCGTTCTTTTTTCCGCACGTGGCCCCGCGGCGCCCGCAAGCACGCGGCGGCGGCGGGGATGACGAGCGAGAGCGTGGGGCGGGCGGTCGGTCGGCGTTCTTTGGCGAGCGGAAGACGAGAATTCGGGATGTTTCTTCTGCTTTCTTTCGCCCGCACCGCGTCCCCCGCACGGGCGGCGGCGGCATTCGCCCGGTTCCGCGTCTTGAAAAACGGGCTCCGTTTCGCTAATCGATCGAATGCGCGGCGGTTACTCCCGCAAGTCAGCTACTTTTTTCGCTTACTCGAGCAATTATTTCGGTAAATTCTTGAGTTATTTTCGTTTACTCCATCAACCCAATTCTATAGCTGTGTGTGGTTTGTGAAGAGCGCGAAGTGTTTTCGAACCGTTTGACCTCAAAAAGCGGCCGTCCGGAATGAGCGGCCGAGAGTTCGCGCGCGCTGTTTGTCCAAACGATCAGCCGTCGAGTGCACGAGCGAGCGAGCGCGAAGCTCCCGTGTGAAGTCGATCCTCGTGCTTCGGGCGAGCCTCCGCTTCTTTTCGATTGTTTCCTCGAGAGAAGGTTCATGAACGCGTCGATTACAGCCGCGAGTTTGCAACGGGCGAGCGGAACCAAAAGATGCGTCGTGGGGGCGACCTTCGCGACGACGAGCGAGCCATTCGTTTTCCGTCGCTCGTCGATCGAACACGAGCGTGAAGATTCGCGGCTTCCGTAACGCGGCAGGAGCGTTTTGATAAAAACCGCTCGAAATCTCCGTCCGAGCGCGCACATGAACGAGAAGCGGGAGGACGAGGGGCGCTGCGGGTTTGCGGCGAGTACTTTGAGGTCCCGAAAAGGAGCCGGGTTGTAAACGAGCGGGCGGGAAGAAGCGTTCTGTAAATCAACGATCGCAAACGACCTCCTCTTCGGTGTCGAAGCAAGCGGCTGTTTTTTGCCAACGTTTACTCACTCGCTTCTTCCCGTCAAGCGTGTGTACTTTGCCCGTCCCGTCCCGTCCGCCCGCCCGCCGGCCGGCCCGTCGGCTTCTTCCGCCCGCGGCGGCTGCCGAAACGACGACGATTGACGATCGGCGGCCGCGGGCATCGCGTGCGGCGTGCTCGACGGTCAACGCTCGTCCGCGTTCCACACTCGATTCTTCAAAAATTCAACCGAATGTTGATCGATCGACGAGTTGCGCGTCGATTGCGGCCGTTCGTTCTCCGATGACCCGTCCTTTCGGTGGCTCTCGCGCCTCCGCTGACCTCCGATCTCCGCCTTCCGCGGCCCTCGTGGGTGATCCGTTGATAAGCGGGCGGAACTCCTCGGCAAACCGTTCGCCCGTCCTTCTTCCTCGTTTCTTTGAACCGAATGCCGTCCAATCGACTCGTGATCCCCGCCGAAGGGCCGTCAAGCTCGCCGCTTTCTTCCCGCCGGTCGGAACGCGTGTCCGCGGCGTGAGTCTCGAGAGTGACAACGCTGGCGGGCGGGCGGCAGTCGGCAGGCGGCCGTTTGACCCTTCGGACCGGCGGGCGACCAAAAAACCCTCCGCTTCGTTTGAACTCGTTCTCTGATCGCCATTCGGGGCGACGCGAGTGGCGCCGCGAATCAAACGGCGTCTTCCTCTCGGCCGCCCGCCCGCCCCAATCGAGTGCTGCTGATCAACCGGCGATCGATCGATCGAGCGGGCGAGCGTGTTGACAATGCGGGCGGGCGGGCGGGCGGGCGGCCGCTTTTTGCCGGCCGGCCGCTGACCACCGGGGCGCGTGCGGCTCCAAGCCGATTGTTTTCTCTCGTGTGTACGAAACGAGCGAGCCGCTCGTCGAGTGCACCGGCCGGGCCCTCGGCGATCCACGAGCTCCGAATGTTTTGAATCAAAACTCGGCTTGACCACGAGGTTTGCACTTGATCTTGCCGCCAAAAACGGAGCTTCGATTCGAGCAGGCGGTTTGTTTGCTCGAAGCCCCCTCCTCCACCTGCCGTTCACGTGCATTCGGCGCGGGCGGGAGTGACCGTTGCGTCGATTGGGAGCGAGAGGGAGGCGGCGAGGGGTGATCTTTGGGCGAAATAACCCACTTTTATCGTCCGTTTCCCATTGCGCGCCTCCGCAATCAGCGCGGGCAGCCCGTGCCGCCTACGGTGGGCGATGAGCGACGGCTGGACGGCGAATCCGCCCGGCGATCAGCTCTTTACGATTCGCCCTCCTCCACGCGCGCCCGCCCGTTCGTGTTCTCGCATCTTCCGCATCGCCGTAATGCCGATCGGTTCGCCGTCAAAGCGGGCCGATCGATGCGCCCCGCGCTATCGTCCGCTCGAATCGCCCCACCGACCTCCGATCTCTCGGCGCCCTCCTTTTGTTTTGTACGCGAACTTCGGGGCATTCGGTCGAGCGGGCGGGGATGCCCGCCGTCCACTCCCCTCCGCTCTCCCCCACATGCCGCCCTCTGCCAGCGATCAACGACCACTCGAGTAGCCGCTTGTTTGTGTCCCGTTCGTCCCGCATTCGATTCGAAACGTTTGGGAACGTGCCACTCGGTTATCTCTCGGGAAGGAGTCGAAACTTGTAGCTTGTGGTCCGAAGGCAACAGACAGCCGGCGGGCGAAGGGGTTGGGAAACGATCCCGACTACACAGCTCACTGATCTCGACTATAAACTCTCGAGTACTTCAGCCCGTTTGGCGAGTTGCTCGGAACACGTGATTCCGGTGACTTTTGAGCGAAAGTGCACTCTCTCTCGTTCCTCACAGCTCTATCGTGAATGTTCGTTCTTTAAGTGAATTCTCTGCTCGATCAATCGGTTAATTCGCCCCCAATGTTCTCACGAATCGCCTAATCGAATTCGCGCGCCTTTTCCACTTGCCGCCGCTCGAATTCGCGTTGATTCGAGGCGGCTGTCCGCTTTTCGCCTTCCCCCGTTCATTTGCTCCGTTCAGATCGAAACGACGGGCTTCTCCTCGATTTCTTGGGCCGATCGACCGCTCCGCACGATGCCGCTGCTCAAAACGGAACGCGGATCGCCGGAAGGAAGCGACGAGGGTGAGCATTTCACTGCTTTCCTTTAATTTATTCTTTCAATTGTTTCCAGTTGACAGCGACGACCGGAAGACGTCGATGGTCTGCCTCGTGTGCGGGGACGTTGCTACCGGCCGACATTACAATGCTCTCGCGTGCAACGGCGAGCATTCGCATCGAGCAATCCAATTGATTGCTCCTTCTTGCAGGTTGCAAAGGATTCTTCCGCCGCACCATCCGCCGGGCGTACAAGTACACGTGCCGCTTCAGCGGCAACTGCAACATCGATAAGCGTGAGTTGAAGCTTTAATTTGTTTTGATGCATTCGTCGACTTGCAGACAACCGGGCTGTCTGCAGGGCGTGCCGCTTCTCGCGTTGCATCCGCTTCGGCATGAAGATGGACGCCGTGCAGAACGAGAGGGATCTGATCGGCAAGCGGCCGCGCACCCACTCCACGACGTCCGTGGGGCCGGCGAGCGTCGGCCCGACCGGAACGATCTCGCCGCCGGTGGCCTCCGCGGCGGCGTCGCTGTCGCCGGTGGGCGTCGCGCTGAACGGCGCCTCCGGACCGTCCGGCGGCCACTTCTTCGCGCCCGAAACGCCCGTCGACTCCGAGCCCGCCGTCCTGCCGCCAATGCGCGGCCCGAAGCGGCCGAGCGGCAGCGGCAACTCCGCCGGCGACCCGTGGGACTGCCCGCAGAAGCTGCTCGACCTCCTGATGAAGGCCGAGGAGAAGATCAAGAACCTGCGCGCGTCGGTGATCAAGGAGACGGGCAAAGTGGACTATACGCATCGCCACGAACCCGTAAGTCTTTTTCTTTCCTTCTGTTGTGCATCCGCTCGTTTGCAGCCCAAACTGAACCAAAACGGGCGCAAGGCGACGCCCAACGACATCCTCCACTCGCTGCACTCCCAGCTGCTGCTCGTGATCGAGTGGGCGAAGACGCTGAAGCCCTTCGCCGAGCTGTGCACCGAGGATCAGACGGCGCTGCTGAAGAACTTCGCCTCGCAGCACATCGTCCTCTGCGTGGCGTACCGCTCGAAGGACGCGCCCGACTTCCTGCACCTGCTGAACGACACGTGCATCCCGCGGGTGAATGCGGGCGGCGCGGACGAGGGCGACGACTTCTACCGGAAGGACTGCGAGCGTGTGCTCGACCAGCTCGTGGCTCCGATGCGCTTCATGCAGATCAACGACTTCGAGTTCGTCGCCATGAAGGCGTGCGTTCTCTTCAACCCGGTGGCCCGCGGACTGTCCAACGAGAGCGTGATGAAGGTGCTGGACACGCGCCGTCGCATCTTCTCCGCTCTGGAGCACTACGTGCGCACGAAGCAGCCGTACGACCAGTGCCGCGTGGGCGACCTCACGTTCTTCATCCTCTCGCCCCTGCAAGGCCTCGCCAAGAGCATCTCCGAAGATGTGCTTCTCTCGAAACTGAGCGGGATCGCCGAGCTGGACACGCTGATGGAGGAGTTGATGCTCGAAGGTGAGGGCGTTCTCTCGTTTGAGGCCTTGGGATCTCTTCTCCGCTCCCTCCTGTTCGCAAACTCGGTAGTCACTTGTAGCTTTAGACACCGAACCGAAGCACCACAAGCACGCAATGGATCTGCGGCGTTCGCTGTCGGAGACCGAGTGAGTTCTTTCTTTTGTCCATTAGTTCCATTGCGCTCCGCTCACTTGCAGGCCGCCGATGCCCCGGTCGACGGGCGGCTCGTGTGCGGCCGAGATGCTCGGCGAAATGCGGCCGAGGCCCGTGCCCGCGACCACTGCGAGCTCCCTCCCGCTGCCGGCAAGTGCCCCCGCCCAGTTCGACATCGGGCAGCAGATGATGAACCCGGCGACCAACGGCGAGATGTCGCCGCACAACTGGGACATGACCTCCACCCTCTCCTCCTACGTCTTCGGAGGGCCGCTGCAGGGGTGAGCGCGAACTTCCGTTCGTCCATTACTCGCGTGTTTGCAGTCCGATCTCGCCCACCAACGACGTGATGTTCTCGACGACCACCGCGCCCACTCCGCCCACCCAGTACACGCCGATGGCGAAGCTCAGCAGCTGCAGCTCGCAGATGGGCGGCCCGGACGTCACGTCGCCCTCCGCGCAACAGCCGCAGTGGACGACCGCCGTGCCGTCGGGGCCGTTTGAAGCCGCCTACCCCGCGTACACGAACTCCGTTCCTCCGGCCGTCTACCCCACCGTTCCCACCGCCGTCCCGCTCAACTACGGCTGGCCGCCCAAGGAGGAGGGGAACGTCGAGTGCTCGCTCGTCTCCAATTGATTCCAATGATTGTTGCCTCCATTTTCCAATTGTTTGCTCACTCTTCCAAATTTCTAACCTTTTCAATTGATTTCATTTGCGCCGTGTCGGCCGCCCACCCACCTCGTCGTTGTTTTCGCCGCAATCCCACGAACCGCCAGTCATTTGTGTCGCGCTTATTACCTCAAGCTTCAGGTTCTTCTCCTCGACTAATCACAACCACCACTCTCCGCTACGTGTATCGTACAAATCAGATGGGTAATTGGAATAAAACAAGATTTATTCACTGCTCTGTCGGCTATTCAAACAATCTCTTCATTACAAACAAAACAACGTTAGAAACAACAATCAAACGATCAACCGTCAATCTCCGAGAGGACCCGCTCGTTCGTGAACAGAATGCGGAGGTTTGCGGACAGGCGGGGGCGTCAGTCGGAGTCGCCGCCGCCGCGGTTCATCCACCCGTCGTAGGCCTCCTCGTCGTCGGACGCGGACTCCTCGAAGAAGAGCTGAAAGCAGAGGCAGAAGGCGGGCCGGCGGATCCGAGCGTGCAGCGTCTCTCCCTTGCTGAACACGCGCGCGCCGAAGCCGAGCGTCGTCTTCTCGATGCGGACCTCCGCCTCGGGCCAGCGATCCTTCACCGCTTGCTTCCACGCGGACGAGACCGCGCACTCCGGCGCCCTGTACTCGACGTTCCCTTCGATTTTCAGCCGCAGATGTTCACCGAGAGAGAACTCGTTGGAGAAGCGCTCGGCACTTTCGAGGAGGCGGCGGAGGAACGAGTGGACGTCGTCGGGCGTGGTCTGAACGATCGGGCGGATGAAACGAAGCGAATGGGCGGCCACTCACCTCGTCGTTCACTTGCAGCTGGAGATCGCAGTGCGTGAGATTCGGGAAGATCATCTTCAGAGCGGGCAGGCGGTTGAGCAGGGCGTAGCGCGTGTCGAACTTGTGGGCGAGTGCGAGCGTCTTCACGGACGGCAGGATGCGGCTGCAAGTCGAAGGAAACGAGTGAAGGAAGAGAGTCGAGGGGATGCTCACGTCGGCTGTTCGTTCTCGTTCTCGTCCTTCTCGTAGTCCAGCAGCTGGATCGCCTCTTTGAGCGGGTCTTCAGCCACTTTGCTCAAATCCAGGTGCTTGATCGAGTGGCCGGACAGCGAGCTCAAGAAGCCGCCTAAAAACGAGCATGGGAAGATGGAAAGGAGAGGAAGACCGACCGCTGGGCGTCCGCTCAGTGCACACGTACGAGTCCAAGTCCAGGGCGTTGAGCCCCGTCGAGTAGTCGAGCAGGCGGGACGGACCCTCGAAGTGTTTGAGGCCCGGACCGAGCAGCCGGAAGGCGAGCATTAGGTGCGAGCTGGGGGGATCCCTGCAACACAATCGTTCATTCCATTCAACTCGTTGGTTCTTCTCACTCTTCGCAATCGTCATTGAGTTTGAAGCGAAGGATGCCTTAAACAAACGACTGCATGGAACTGTTAGAGAAGGGACGAACCGCGCATCAACATCAGCAGGCGGACGAAGAGCTCCGGCCGCGGGTGCATCATGAAGCGGTCGTCCGAGGGAGCGCGCGTGAGCGTCAGCTGGAAGCGGTTGGGCACGCCGACCAGCCGGAGCACGCCGAGGAGGTGCTCGAAGGGAAGGACGAACACACGGCGGTCTTCCTTGGGGCCGATGCGGAGCTCCCAGCAGGCGCCCGCCTTCAGCTCGTACTCCAGCTCCCCGTCGATGAGGGCCGCCCGCACGAACGGGCCGGTCGAGCGGCACAACAACTGAAAGTAGGAGATCGAATTCATGGCAATCAGGACAGAAAGAACTCACCGCAGAGCGGAAGAGGAGGCCGTTCGCGCGGATCGAACGCTTCCACTCGTTTCTTTCCTCCACCTCCTTCGGATCGTCCTCCCGCTCTTGGGCGATCAAGTGCGAGACGATCGCCTTCCGCGTCTCCAGGTGCAAGTGAGGACGCGCGACCGCCGCCATCTCCGCAAGCCGAAAGGAAGGAGTGGAATCACGACAAAGCAGCGGCAAGGTGGTCGGATTTCGGCGTCGTCTCCGAATGCCCGCATCGATTTTCGCCGCACGCGCGCGTTGGGTGGAAGCGGCGACGACTCACGGTAGCCTTTCGGTTTGACGACGAAGGAAGCAACGAAGAAGAAGCACTTTTGGAGGAAATTACAGCCGATGAGCTCCGTAAACATGTGATTCTTAAACCAGCGATCACATAGCAACCATAGTATTAGTTGGTCGAACTGTAAGCGATCCGCAAAGCCAATCGCAACTGGGATTGTTCTGCTGTTTAATGTCAACTCCCGAAGACAAAATCCACACAACATCGCCCTTTGATTCAATTCGCACCCGCAAATCTCTCGGCCGACCGTCAGGCCGGCGGTTTGTTTGCGGACGGGCGGGTGGCCAGAACTCGCTTGTCGCTGGCCGCAATCAACGCTCTCGTTCGCTCGGGAGACGCGTGTGCGGGAGTGCGGATTAAACGGAGGGACGACCGGCCGAGCGGTGGCGAGAATGCGGAGAAGAGAACCGCCGAAGCCGGCGACTCCGCCGCCTTCCAACTTCAAAACTCGTGGGTTTCCTCTTGCAGTTGGCTCAATCGATCGACCGTTTGCAGCCTCAAAATGGCGACAGCAGGAAATCCCCGCCTGTCGGCCGATCTACACGCCTTGCTGCGTGATCTCGACGGTCTTCCTCATCGGAGTGCTCTTCGTTCCGCTCGGCTTCGTGATGCTCTTCGCTGCTGATTCGAGTACTCTTTCGTTTTATCTGATGATTGATCAATAGAAGAGTGTTCAGTTAAAGAATGGAGCCGAGAGTACACGACCTGCGGGCCGGTCGGTTCGGTTTGCCGCCTGGAGGTGCGCTTGGAACAGGATTTCTTGGTTCGTTTCCTTTGCTTTGAATCAACACTGCACGGATTGAAGGGAGACGTCTATTTCTACTACGAACTTCGCAACTTTCATCAGAATGCCCGTCGTTATGCCCGCAACTGGAATCCGAAGCAGCTAACCGGAGATCTCGGGGTTCGTCCACCGCTCTTCTTTTCATTGGTTTCCTCTGTTGCGTTCAGTGCACAACATCGTGCTCCGCCCCGTACAAGAACGTCCGGCTGAACGTGAGCCAGGCGGAATGCCGCTCGCGACAACGACCGGCCGACAAGTGCAGGGACACCTTTTGGGAGGACGGAGCCTGCCGGCGGGCGATCGCTCCGCAAGTTCACCCACTTACCGTCCACTTACTCTTCTTTCCGCCTTCCAGCTGTGGAGCTATTGCGAACTCGATGTTTAACGGTTCGTTTAAAGCAAGAAAGAAGTGAGAAACGAGTGGATTGAAGACACTTTCGAACTGCTGGACCCGAACGGTCGGCCGGTTCCGCTCACCTACGAGGGCCTCCTGCCCGCAAGTGCGCCGATTCGCTTCAAGAATCCCCGCCTGCTGCCGTCCGAGCGGAATCTCTGCGACGTCTTCAACTCGGTTCGTTCGCTCGCTTCTTTCGATCATCCGCTTTGTTCAGCGGACGGCACGGCCGCCCTCGTGGACGAAGAGCCCGTGCGAACTGGACCCGAGCAATCCGGAGAACAACGGCTTCCAGAACTTTGACTTCATGGTTTGGATGAACGTGGCCGGTAGGTGTATTTCCTCTAGTTTTTTCCTGCCTTCTTCCTGCAGCCCTGCCGAACTTCCGCAAGCCGTACCGCCGCCTCCAGCGAGCGGCCGGCGGATTCCAACGAGGACTCCCGGCCGGCCGCTACACGCTCGTCATCCACAACAGTGAGCAGCCACCACTTTTACACAACACCTCTGTTCGTTCAAACTACAACGTGTCGAGTTTCGACGGAAAGAAGCGGTTCGTGATCACGACGACCTCGTGGCTGGGCGGCCGTAACCGCTTCTTCGGGATCGCCTACCTGGCGGTCGGCTGTGCGTGTGTTCTGCTGGGGATCGCTCTTGTGGTCATCCACTGGCTGTTCGGCAACACGTTAGTTCCTCCTTCAACTTCCGCACTTTCGCTTCAGCTTGGAGGAGATCGCCCAGCTGCCCGGAGAACACAAGGACGATCACGCGCGTCGCAGGTGACCCCCGAGTTGTTGTTCGGAATAAACGGAAGCGAGATGATGCGGGGGAATGTTTACAACTCGCGGATTACCTCCGCAACGTTCGTGGCGTTCGACTCCCGAGCGAACCGGCGGAAAGAAACAGTCGCTTGTTGATCGGCGGTTTGTGAAAACAAATCGACGAGCGAATGGCAACCGGCCGGCCTCCTAAGCCGATTAAGCCGCCCGGTTGACGGAAACAATCGCTCTATTCGCGTTCATTCCAAAGTAAAAACGGCGAGTGGGATGGCCGAAGCCGAGAAGAAGCTGGACGGCCACGTCCTGGACACGATCGTCCACCTGAATCAAGCGACGGCTAATGAGGGGCACAACAGTGAGTACTCCTCTCTATCCATTCATATTTGTGTGTTTAGAACGGAAGATCACGTCCATCCAGGGCCTGCGGGCGTTGGCGATAATCGGCGTGCTCCTCTTCCACTTGTGGCCGAAAGTTGTGAAGACCGGCTTTTTGGGCGTCGACATGTGAGTAATCAAGGCAGTCCGCCATCAATCCCTTGTTCTTTGCAGTTTCTTTGTGATCTCCGGCTACTTGATGTGCATGCTCCTTTCGCGCAAGCTTCCGCTGGACGGCGCGAAGATCTCCGATTTTTATTTTCGACGGCTGAAGCGCATCGTTCCCACCTACTTCTTCGTCCTCTTCCTCGTCCTGACCGCCGCCCTCGTGTTCATCTGCCCGATCGACTACGCGGACCTCGTGCGGGAATCCCTGCGCCCACTCGTCTTCGCTTCGAACATTCCGCTGGGCTCGCAGGACGACTACTTCAATCAGGTACACGTTCCGCTTACTCTCTCCTGCATTCTTTTGTTCTTGCAGCACATGGGCTCTTACACTTTCCTTCTCCACTGCTGGTCGTTGGCCGTCGAAGTCCAGTTCTACCTTTTTGTTCCGGCAATCGTGTTCGTCACGCAGCACCTCACTCTGCAAAGAAGGATTCTCTTCGTTCTTGTCGTGGCGTTGGTCAGCTTTGGTAAGTGCCAACACGGGCAGATAAATGTAATCAAATTATCGTAGTGTTTCAAATCACCTCCACTCGGGACATCGAGCACATGGCATTGAGCAGTCGCGTGTGGCAGTTCCTCTACGGATTTCTCGCGTTCTACCTCCAGGAAGCCAACCTGCTCGACTTTCAACTCGCCGTTTACCGCTGGGGCAACGGCCAGTACGGTGAGGACAATAGAAGAGCTGCTGGATGAAGGGGATTGCAGGTCGTTTGAACAAACTGTTGATTCTCTTCAACCGACTGCTCAACCTTCTGCTCACTCTTCTGCTCGTCCTCCTCATCCTCGTTCCGCTCTCCGCCCATAAGCAAGTGAACCGGCTGCTGGTGATCGTGTGCACGACGCTGCTGATTGCTCGACCGGAGGCCAACCCTCTGCTCTCCGCTCCGCCGATGGTCTTCCTCGGCGACATCTCGTATTCTGTTTACTTGATCCATTGGCCGCTCTACGAGTGGGTAAGATATCAGTACGTGGAGTGGTTCGTGTACGACGGCACCTATCCGATTTACGGTACTTCCCTTCGTTCGATCTTTCTTGTGATCGCTGTCGATTGCAGCCGGTGCTCTCCTCATTCTCGTTTCGATCGTGCTCGGCTGGGGAATCGAGGAGATCTTCAAGCGGGTGAAAATCCCGAACTGGCGGAAGCTGCTCGAAGTCGTGGGCGTCGGCTACCTGCTGCTGCTCCTCTCGTTGGCCAGCCTGAAGTTCTACTCGCTTGATGTGAGTTCTCCACATGGCTCATTCATTCGTTCGTTCAGCTGATGCCCCGCGGAGACCGCCTGCCCGTTCCGCACGACCTGCAGCGCATCCTCTACGAAGTGGGAGAGGTGTGGAAGAACCACGAAGATCCGCAGCCCCTGCCGGCCGCCACCGCGATTCAATTCAACGGAGACTTCTACCGGTACTCCCGCGGCCCCACTTTGTGTCGCTATCGTCGGCTCATCCCCACGACGTTCGACATCTCCGCGATGCCCCGCTCGTACTCCTGCATTGACGTCGGGACGGGCACGAAGAACATCGTGATCATCGGAAACTCGCACGCCAATTCTTACTACGTCGGGGTGCAGCAGATGTTCAAAGAGGTGTATCGTTACCTTTCCATGGTCTTCCTGAACGGCTGCATGCTCGTCGGGCTGGACAAAACGAATGTGAGTGTCCTGCTCGCAATCAATCGTATAGACGAAAATTCCAGCGGAACTACCGGCTGTGTACTGCGCACCGCGACCACATCCTGCCGATGCTCCGCAATTGGCGCCACCCGATCGACGTGATCATCGTGGGGCAGGCGTACATCACGCACACGGATCCCGCAATAGTCGAAAACGATCCCCTCTTCGTGGAGATGCAGCTCTTCTACTCGGAGCTGAGCAAGATCGCTCGAGACGTTGTCTTCATCCCGAACGTGCAGATCCAATCGCCCGTCATGCCCCACCTGCCGATCCTGCAACGACGGATTTACAACGAGGAGTCGCTGGCCATCTTCCGCACTCCGCTTTCGTACCAACGCGACTTCAAGCCAAACACCCGCCGCCGCATCGCCGCCGTCCGTTGCCCCCGCTGCATGGTGGTCGACTGGGAGGATTTGTGGTGCAGGAAGGAGCTCGGTTACTGCGACACGGTCCACCCCGTCAGTCGGGTGTCCTTCTTCTTTGACACCTACCATCCGTCGATCTACGGCACGCTCCTGCTCGGCGAGTACCTGCGGAAGATCTACGACCAGTGGGAGGCCGAGCAGAAGGCGAGACACGACCTCTGGGTTCGGCAGATGTTCTCCAGATTCCTCCAAAACAAGCGGCAGACTTTCTGATCGCCTGTTAGTCTTTGGGTCTCTCTTTTGCGTAATAAACTCATTTACTCAAACAAAATGCTGGAGAATAGACACGTGCACATCGCTAATGAACGGCGGGCTTCTCGTGGACCCACTGGCCGTTGCGCTGGACCACGTGGACGCGCTCCTCGCTGCCGACCACCTGCGCGCTGTCCACGTACCCGTTCTTCAGCGTCTGCAAGCGGCCGAGTGAGTGGGAGGAGGGCGGGAGGAACAAACCGGCAGGCCGTGGGGCTTCGGCTGCTGCGGGGCGGGCGTCTTTCTGATTTGCGACTGCTGGAAAGAAGAAGGAGGAAGTGAATAGAGGACGCTTTCCCCAACGAACCTCCTCGATCTTCCGCTCGGTCGTCTTCGACTTCTGGGCGGTCGCCTTCTGCGCGCAGCCGAACGGAAGGCCGCAGACGACGAGCAGGCCGACCGCGAGGTTGCCCGCCAGGCAGCAGAAGCAGACGGCGAGGGCGGACATCCGGCGAGTGGAGCGGCCGGTCGGCTCGAGAGAAGTGCACAAAAAGAAAGGGAGGTCTGTTCCGGCCTTGTCGTGAACGGGCGGTCTCGCAGCGAAGAGCGGAACTCTCTTCCAGCTTTTTCCGGCGCGCTCATTTCTCCCCCATTTCCCGCTCTCGACTGGTCGCTTCCGCCCGAAATGTCCGCAAAACGCCCGATTTTGGTCGGAGAGCCGGCGGACGTGCCCGAGGAGAACCAGCTGTACCACTTCCACCAGAGCACGGCCAAGGTGAGTGCACAAGAGAATAATAAGCGGATTGCTCGTGGTTCAGCTGCTCGCCCACTTCCACCAGCGGGCGATCGCCGAGCAGGAGGCGATGACGCGCTCGGTGCTGCACGGCGGCGACCCGACCGTCCTGCTGCCCGGCCAGCGGCCGTCGTTCGCGATGCCGCCGCCGCCGCTCGAGACGCCGGCCGTCGCGAAGGAGACGCGCGGCGCGTGGCCGTCCGCCAACTTCGCGCCCCGCTCGCGTCTCCACTCGTTCCCGCCGCTCCAGCCGGCGCCGTCCGCCCGGCCGGCCGGCTCGCAGGTGGACGCTCCGAAGCGAGAAGGAGTGAGTTCTCAAACGACCCTTCTTTCATCCTTTCCTTCTTGCAGGCGTCCACGAACTCGCTGCTTGAGATGACGATCCGCGACACCCTCCGCCGCGCCGTCCGCCTCTCGCACACCGCCCTCCTGCGCGCGACGACCGCCGCCCTGGACGGCGTGTGTCTCGTGGAGGAGCCCTACTTCATCGCCCGCATGCGCCGCCTCGCCGACGACCGACGGGTGCGCGCCGGCCGCAACCACCGCGGCGTCATGTTCTACTCGCACGTCGACCGCCCGTGATCCTCTCGTTTGTTTGCTTGTTGGATTCTTTCGAATTGTGTTGAGTAAACTTTGTATTGTGTTGATGGATCAATAGACTGACTGGTAGTGGATGTGACTATAGTTTAAAATTGCGGCCTTCTGCGCAAAATGTGGGTCCCGGCTGTCAACTGTGAGAGCTTCGGCGAGTTCAACTCGGACCGAGATCCCTGCTCCGTTTGCCGCTCGCTTCGATCCGTCCCGATGCAGCACCGCCAAGCTCGTCGCTTAGAGCAGACACACGAGCGACGGCATTCGCGACTTCCTGCCTCTTGTTGGGGACTACTTTAGAGGGCGTGTTTGCCGTGAGAAGACGAGAGCGATCGTTTGTTCTGTTTGGGAACACGAGCTCCGGCAAGGCGCTGCAGCTGAAGAAGACGGTGGTGCTCGGGGCGTCCAGGCGGGTCCACCGACACGAACGCGCGTCCTCGGCAACGAGTGGGTGTTGGGCTCGTTCCGCTCACTCGCCTTTGCAAGTTCTTGCCTGCTTTCAGGAGTCCCCTTCCAGCAGGCGGTCTGCACCGTCCACGACTTTCAGCGACGCCGTGTTGGATTCGCCCTTGCGAAGCTCTAACAATGAGTGTGTATTGAACCTACAGTTGTTAAAAGAATAAACCGCTCATTGCAAGAAAACATTTAAGAGCGATTAGGGGAGAGGAATGACGACTCGTGCTTTCTTCTGTTTTTGTAGGCACCGCTTCTCGTTGGGAGCATACAGTCCTCTGGTTTGTGCAGCTGCCCGTCCAGCCGATTGTCATCACTTTGCGGACGAATGCAAGGCTACAAAAAGAGGGAGAAAGCGGTCCCCACTGTCAAAATAGACGTTCGGATGCTGGCGCGACTGGTCTTCCTTCTTGCCCTTTACTGGGCGTCGATCAAAGGCGCCAGTTCGTCTTTTCAAGGAGGTTTTGGACTGTCGAACGGGATCTTCAAGCAACCCGCTCTCGACGGAAGGGATTACCGGAAAGAAATCGGTAGGAATTCAGGAGAATGGCGAGTGATTGCGGCTGCTTTCAGAACTCAGCGTGGGCACTCCCTTGAGGACCTTCCGTCTGACGGTCAGTCGTTGGTGTGTTCGCTGACTGCGAGTGTTTGCAGATCGACACCGGCAGCCTGGAGCTCTGGTTGCCCGACGACAACTGCGACAATGCGCGCGACAACTCGCTGCCTCGGAAGACGTGTGCCAGCACGTCCCGCTACGGAGAGGTGAGCCTTCTTTTGGGTCGGTTGGGATCACCGACTCTCGTTTAGCTCTACGTTCGAGAGAGATCGCGGACGGGGAAGCGCGTGAAGATCCGCCGGGTGGTGGACGGAGGAAGAGCTCCGTATCGGTCCGATTTGGTCCTTTACTACGAGGACGTCTTTGCGGTGAGTGACTAGAGATGACGGCCAAAGAGTTCTCGTTGCAGTTCGGACGTGGAAATTCGTTGATGGCCTTGAAGAAGCCGACGTTGTTTCGGACGGCAAAGCGCCTCTACGAGCGCCATCGCGGGCTGCTCGGCCTCGGCCTCTCCACCCTCCTGGACGGGCGAATCTCGCTGGTGGAGCAGGCGTTCAACGAAGGACTCCTGGCACGGCCCATCTTCACGCTCTACTTCAAGCCGTGCCGGGGCTACCAGTCGACCTGCAACGACGAACAGGGAGTGGTCACTTTGGGCGGGTGTGTTCAATTGATAGCTTTTTCCACCCTCTTTGCATTCTTCGGTTCAGAGAGGACAGAGAGAACTGCGGGCCGGTGATCGGATGGACGGACGCCGTTTCGGACGACGGCCGCTGGCAGCTCCGCCTTTCCGACTTCTCCGTCGGCCGCTTCGTCCACCGAAAAGAAACGCTCGTCACCCTTCAGTCGGCATCTTCGAATTTGCTGCTGCCGGAGGGCGTGCTGGACAAAGTGGTGCGCGAGTTGGGCTCTCGCTACCGTGGAGAGGGGCTGTACACGGTCGAATGCAAGCGGGAGTTCGAGCTGAAGCTGACGATCAGCGGCCGCTCGTACACGATCGGAAAGGAGGCCCTCACTTCTGACAACGGAGACACTTGCCAGCTGTTCATCGGGCAAGAACCACGCGATGGCTGGGTGTTGGGTTTGTTCTCTTCACCTTCGTTCGTGCATTCGATTGCCCCTTCAGGAGCCCCGTTCTTCGCTTCCGTGTGCACCGTTCACGACTTCAAGCAGCGCCGCGTTGGCTTCGCTTTTCCCAAGCAGTGATTCGAGGAGGACTGTGCATCACTCGTTGTTGAAACAGTAAACCGCTTATCGCAATGGAAATTTGGGGTCGATTGGAGCGTTTAGAGCTCTCGTGCTCTGCAGAACGCGCCGAAAGTCCTGGTCAGGTGACAGACCGCCTTCTTCCTTTGTTTATTCGTTGGCCTGCATCAGGAGTGCATCGCTGATGCTCACCGCGTGCTGCTCGTAGTCCAGGCGCACGCACTTGGCCGCCAGGAAGTTGCCGACCGTCCAGCCGGCGGTTCGAGCGTAACGAGCGGCCGGGACGGACACGAACGACGTGAAGCAGCGGCCTGAACATACACAATGAAGAGAAACGGTGGGGAGGACTGACCAGTGGCCGTCTCCCAGCCGTGTATGTCGATCAGTGCGGACGAAGGGATCGAAATCACCGCTCCTCCTTCGAACTCGAAGGTCACGTCCAGGCCGGTCGAGTTGCAGACGGTGGTCAGAGAAGAGGGTCCTCGGCATCACGTAGAGCATCTTCCGCTCGAGCAGCTGCGAGAGGAGGTCGTCGGGCACCTCCAGCTGCTGCGTTGGAGTCACGGCGACCTGGACGGCGGCAATTGCACGGCGAAAGTGCAGCGGGAACTCACGAGCTGGTCGAAGAAGACGAGGTCGCCGATTCGAATCGATTTGGCCTCCAAAAACCAATTGGTTCTCGTCGGACGCCCGGGCGGTCTTCCAGGCGGCGTTGTCGCAGAAGCGATTGTCCGCCGTTCCGCCCGACGTACCCGACGCCGTCCATCGGGGCGGTCGGGGCGATCGTGAGCGTCGCCTCGGCGATCCTCCGTTGTGCGAACAACTGCGGGACGAAAGCCGTCGAGCCGGGCGCCAAGCCGAAGATCACGTCCACCGGCGTGTACTCGTGCCGAAACAAACTAAGGAGAACAGTGAATCAAGAGAGCGATCACTCGAGAACCCACCGACTGTCCGTGTACTCGACGAGGACGAAGCGAACCTGCGGCACGACGATCCAATCGAGGCCGCCCGTCCAGAACCCCAGCGTGTCCTCCGCCCAGTGGCCGGTGGACGCGTAGAAATCCTGTGAGCGGAACGTCCACTCCTTCGGCTGCCGCTCCTCGACGAACGTCGTCGAGTTCTCCGCCCAGAAGAAGGCGCCGCCCGGCCGCCCGCCGCAGTACTTCGCGCGCGTGATGTCCGGGCGGGCGGGATCGCAGGCCGGCGGGCACAAAATGAAGAAGAAGAGGACTGAACACTCGAATGCTTTGTAGTCCAGTGGATTCGCCCACCGTCTTTGCAGAACCGCGGGCAGTCGGTTCGTTGCAGCCCGCACTCGTGGTCGATGACGAGCAGGTCCCGTTCGAAGAGATCGAAGGCCGCCCGGAAGCCAAACTGTGCGGGTGTTCCCACGTTCAGAGCAAACGACTCTAAAGCGATCGAAGGGTGATTGACGGCCGGGCGGCTGCTCACCGCCGTCGTGGATCGGGAATTCAATGCGCACGAATTCGTCCGCACCGTCGTTGGGAGCAACCATTCGAATCAGTAAGAGAACAAACAACAAAAGAAAGAACTCAAAACGAAGCATGAAAGAACGTCGATGGGGAATCAGCTCGGTTCTTCGTTTTCTTCTCGCCCATCGATTCCCGCACACAAACGCTCGGTTAATCCGTTTCGCAATCGACGGGCGTTCTTATCGACAAAGCGGGTCAACACGCGCCATGCAAGAGCATTGGAATTGGCCGCCCACGCGTGTGGAGCGTCTGAAGCAATCCTTCATCGTCTGCCCTAAGCGGCCGCCACAAACAGCTAATGAAGGCGTTCAAACACACGTCGAAGCAGAAGTTCGCGGAGCAGATCAAAAGTGGCCACCCTCTCTCAAGGTTCGTGGGAGAAAGTGAGCAATAGAGACGAATGAGTTCAGAGAAGGCGGGGGTCGAAGGCGTGAAGAAGTGGTCCAACGAGCTGCAGGTCGGAGTTCACGAAGTCCACCTCCACGGGCGTGCGGCACTTCACGCAGCTCGCGTGGGAGACGAGCGAGGAGATTGGCTGTGCGATCAACTTCTGCTCGTGTACGCGAGGGAACGACTAAACACACTTCTTTCTTCTTCTTGCAAACATCAAGGATCGATGCTGAACGGCCTCAACTTCAACAATCGGGCGATGATCGTCTGCGAGTAACGACCAAAGCAAGTGTACCCACTCATTCCTCTGCTTATTCTCAATGCTTGCAGAGGAAACAAATACGGAAAGCCGATCTACGAGACCGGCCAGCCCTGCAGCCAGTGCGCGTCGCTCGGAATGAAGTGCGATTTCGTCACGCAGCTGCTACGACCCCGCGCAAAAGGACTTCCATTAGACAAAAGTCTTTTCTGCCCCTCTCTTTTTGATACGAGTAATTTCGTGAACTACCATTATTTCTTTATCTCGGTTTATTCCCAAAATAAACGCATGATCGATTCGAACGGTCACAAAACCAAAAAGGTGGCTTTTCAGTCGTACTTGGCGGCGTAGCACGTGACTTTACCAAGCTGGAAGTGCAGTTGTAAGCAGTTAGTCATTGCTGCATTCATCAACTCCACCTTACGCATGCAGCCATTTCATCCATAAATAACGTAGCTGAACTCGTTGTGTGTCCCACAGATGACGCTCCAGCGCGTGCCCTTGAACTCGTTTTCGCAAGCTGTAACGATCGCGCTCCAAGCGGGTTCGAACGAAGTCGCGTTTCTCAGGGCCTGCAACGAATGAGCGATCCATGCACGCGGTTAAACACTTGCTTGATCTAGGATGGTGGCCAGCTTCTTGAAGGGACAGTAAGGATCTCCGGTGGGGGCCTCGGTCGTGGTCGTCGTCGTTGTGCTCGTCGTTTTCACTACTTCCGGGATGGGAATGCCGACCACTCGCAACCCCATGAACATTGTGTCTTCGAACCAGCTCTAAAGCAAACAGGCGAATGGAAGCAGAAAAAAGAACTGACCGCACGGACCTCGACGCACAGAACGGCGGCAATGACGAGCAGGACAATCACTTTGGTCTGCATTCCAGGCGACTCAAGTCGTTAGAGCAGAATGTGGCGGATGGTGCAGGCCTCTGCTCTTAAAGCTAACTGCCTCGCACGGCTTGATAAGCGCGATCGCCTGGCGCTCTTTCGCCGAGAACCGGTTTTGAAGTGCGCAATCCGTTTACTGCTGGCTGCGTTCTCCATTCAGCAATCGGCATAACCACACGATAAGATAAAAATATGTTTATTGCCAAACGATCGGTCGAGATCCCTCCTCACTCACTGGACGGCTTCTTCTCGGACTGCTTTGTGCAAACCTCGTCCAGCGAGGAGTCGAAGAAACGGGCGGTGCACGGGTGACAGGGATCGGAGAAGCAGGTGGTCGCCTCGACACACCGCCTGCGGAAGTGCTGGCAGGGATGGATCGGGCAGTAGTGGTCGAGGGTGTCTGGAAGAAGAAGCGGTGGAAGCGAGAGAGTCGTGGTCCAACCCAAACCAGAAGCGGCGTCCGGTACGCACTTCCACTCGCCAACATGATTCTTCAGAGGTCGCTCGAACTCGCCGCACTGCAATCGACCGTTCAATTCGTAACGAAAAAGTGGACGCGCCTTCTGGGAATCCGAGACGACCGCCGTCGTGAAATTGTCAGCCTCTTCCATGGTTTGTGCGTGCGCAAGAGCGAAGAGAAGGAAGAGCCGGAGACAGTGCGCAGAAGTGATCATTTCGGTAGCTGAAAACAAAGACGAATGAACACGCAAAGAGCGAAGAAAAGCGAGGAAGTTCGTAAACATTCGCATGACGAACGCGCCTCCACGCTAGGGCGTTGAGAACCCTAATTGAAACAAGTGAACGTCATTCGCGACAAACAACAAGCAATCGACAACCCCGCAAAAATGCCCAGAACCGAGGGCAACCGCTAGTCGTATAATTGGACAAAATGTCGACGAGCGGTTCATTGAAAGGCGGCTAAAGACTGCCGGAGAGGAAGCGTGAATCGACCGCTTGCCCGTGAATCAGCCGGCGGAGTCTTTCGAGCGACAAGCCGCCTGCCAACACGATGATTGCTTTTCGTAAGCGAAAGATGGCGTTTATTTCTTCAGCAACAATCAGACAACTCAAATCAAGCATTGATTCATGGAGACGACGGTCAGGAACGGGGTGACCAGCCCGCGAGTGACGAAGAAGCAGACGAGTCCGATGGAGATGGGGAACGGCAGCGGGGGATGGTGCGCGCGACTTTTTGAGCAGAGACCACATTCCGTTCACGAACATTCCCTAAAACTTTCAGGTAAGAGTGGGGAAAAGTGTAAGGGACACTCACGATCAAAACGCCCAAGTAACAAGCGATCGTCGCGTTCCAGTCGCCCGACAGTCTCGCTTTCGCGACCATCACCGAGTAGAAAATGAAGTCGCCGAGGCCTAGCAGAACTCCGTTGTGTTCGTCATCGTCGAAAAGAAGGCAGGCGGAAGCGAACGGATGTTGGAAGCCGCCAGTCGGTTGGGCAGCGCGCCATTCGGGCCGTTCGTTCAAGACCGCCACTGCATTCCGAAACTCCTGCCGATTACGAAACAACGCCTTCTGTTTTTGTTCGGTGGTGAACTGTTGGTTGACTGACGCTACAACCGACATTTAATGATGAAGATGAGGAATCGACTTACCAGTGTATCGAAAAGACGGTTTAGCCAGCTCGTTTCGCTCTTGTTCCATTTCATAGAAGGCTCTTTTCAAACTAGTTGGGTGCAGGACGTCAAAGTAGTCGTGAATGGAGAACGCGACAAGCAGGGCCCAGATCGCCTTTTCGGGGCACAGTTTGAAGGTCAGGAAAGCCGCCATCGCGCACTTTGTGATCTGTGCGGCCTTCACAAGACGATCGGGACCTTTCCAGTGCAGAGCGAGCATCACCAGGGCGCCCAAGTTCCAGCACAAAAGGCCGAAGGTGATCGCGTCCACAGTGAACTGGCAGCTCTTCAGCAACTCTCTTCAATCAGCCAGCATTCAAAGCAGCATTTACAACAGTGAACTCACATCAAGTACAGCCCGCCAAACACTCCAAAATAACGACGTCTCCGGCAATCATCACATCGCTTATTATCTAGAAACAGCTCTCGTCCATGACAAAAACAAATTATTTTACCGTGTACAAGCCGAATTTGTAGTAAACAATGACAGCAGAAATCAGTATGACAATCCCGCATAGATCGAAGACAACAATAACGCGCACTCCCCAGTATTCACGTGCAGCCAGCTGCAGTAGTAGCTCAAAAAGAGACCTAAACGGCATACTTCAGTCTACCGAATGAACAACACACTCACTGATGGTCTACAGAAAGCGACAAAGAGTCGATGGTTTGAACGGAAAGGGTTACGACCAGGCTGCACAAAGAAACGGGCGTCATTAAAGCCACCTTGCGTGCAACCTGACAGCTGAACGCTAGCGATTGCATCTCGTTTCTCGCTCGGCTACAAGCGAAACGATAATCCCAGTGGTCTTCACTCTCTGCCGGGCGAAGTCAGAATGATCCGTTGGCTGAAAGAACTTAGACTGAGTGTGAGTTCAGACTCCAAAAGCGGGAAGTGGGGCGGCAGGCGAATAGTTCGGGCTGGACGCCCCGCCGCTCTTCACCCGAATGCCCGCGAGCGACTCGGCAGCTAGTCCAATGACCCGAGTGCCCGCGTCTGGTCGAGAAGATGGCAGGTGAGGCGCGAACGAGCGAGCAAAGCAGCCAGCAGTTACGAGCTCACCGCTCAAGCCGCAAATCCAACCGCCACAGGACGACTCGCTCTCCCGATCGATGGACGACTCATTTGTGTTCACAGTCGAGCGAGCGAGCAGTCGGCCGCCCTCAAAAACGGACGGAATGGCGGACGAGTCGAAGCAGCCGAGTGTGCGCGGAGACCTCGCGACGGCCGTCGAGCGGGCGGCCGGCGAGGAGTCGAAGGCGGCGTCCGTGCAGAGCGACTCGACCGGTAGGTGGACGGGCGGGCGGCGGTCACTCCCCACTTGCAGAAGGCGCGGCCAAGGCGGCGACCAAACGCATCCGCCGCTCGCTGCCGCAGGCGACGGAGCTGCGCTTCCTGCGGGTGAGCGGGCGGCCGGAGGTGGCGCGCGTCCAGCTGCTCCTCTGCAACATCTCCGACCGCGCCATCTTTTGGAAGCTCAAGTCCAGCGAGGCGCACATCTCTGTGAGTCCATTGGAGTTCCCCCTCACTTCTTGTAGGCGCTGCCCTCCGGCTCGGGCCACCTGGCGGCGCGCGCCTCCGCCCGCTGCGTCCTCTCGTGGCACCGCCCGCCCGGCGTGAGCGAGTGGACGGCGGCGGCCCCGCCGAAGCTGCTACTCGTGACGCGCTTCCTGAACGCGCGCGGCGAGCACACGCACGACGTGACGTCGACGCGGCTGCTCGCGCGCGTGGCCGCCGGCGGCTCCTGCGCGCCCAACCGGCCGCCCGTCGAGCAGCTCCTCCTCGACGCCATCACGCCGGCGGCGGCGGCGGACGGGCCGCGCGCCGACGAGGTGAGCATTCGCAAGTGAGTTCCCCCTCGTCTTTCTGCTCCTCACTCGCCGTTGCAGGGCGCTGAGCCCCGAGAAGACGGAGGAGCCGCCCGCCGCCCCGCTGACCGCCTTCCTCGTCACCCTTTCGCCCCCGCAGCTGTGGCTCCTGCTGCTCGCCGTCGCCGTCTTCCTGCTCGCTCTCTACAGCGCGGTTCGTTGAGTGATTTGTTTTGTGCATGCTGGAGGTAAATAAACGTTGTGAATTGATGGAAGTTTTGTTGTGCAATGAGCAGTCCGCACGTTGCTGGCGGTTGAGTTCGTTGTAGAAAGACGACGGAAGGCAGACTAGAGCGGTGGAGACCTCGGACAACCGACGGTTAACTTTCTTGCACACTCGCCAAGTTTCGCTGTCAAGCAGCTCTTCTTTTGGCTGCAACCGCCTTTTTTCATCAGTCTTCCCGACTCAACAAACACGCGTTTATCTAGCGACCATAAAGCGATTCAATTACAGTGAGGAAATTGTTGAAGAGGAAGTCGACGTCGCGAGGACGGGAGAAGGAGGCCAACCGGAGGAGTTTCTCCGGTTTGCTGCAAAAGAAAGAAGACGGTGGTTGAAGCGAGTGAGTGGATCAACAGACCTCAACGCGTGGCGAGTGGAACGCAGTCTTCCTCCCGACCCACCCGTCCGGCCGTGGACGGCGAACACAAAGGTCGACAGGCCGTCCGCTCGTTCGAACACGCACAGCTCGTAGCCGTCGGTGCGGAGCTCGCAGACGACGAGTTTGTGGACGAGGCGGCCGTCCAGCCGGTCGCTCCAGAGGACGAACACGCGGTCGTTGTGGGCAACGATCTTTGGGTTCACCGTCACGTGCTCGTGCACTACTGGATCACTCGCCTACCGGTTCCTCAGCGAGATCATCGGAAGTTCGAACGGCCAGTTGCCGGGCACGAACCGCCCCTGCTGCGAGTGAGTCAGCCGTTTGCTCATCCGTGACTGGAAAAGCACCTAAACAAACCACTAGAAAAAAAGAAAACGTTCTTTTCGTGCATTAGCCGAGGCCAGAGCCGCAGACAACAAAGATCGACATTCTTTTGATTTTGGGCAGAGGAATTCGAGCGCTGGATTCACGTCGTTCTTCCGCTTCGTGTTCGAATGAAAAGGCGGAGAGAATCGAAGCGGAAGCCATGATTACTCCTAGTTGAGTCGTCTTTAGATCGCCTTTAATAACGACGCTTGATCGTCGGAATAAAAGACGGATGTCTCAGCGCAGCAGGTCGTCCAATCGCCGGCAATCGCGTGGGCTGCTTTGCAACAACCGGCGTCGGACAAACCGTAGTAAAACAGGAGTGGGCGGCGAGCGACGACGATCCGCTTTGGACGGATTACCCGTGTGTTCTGGCGTGTGATCGCAGCGAAACGAAACGAACCGAGAAGTCCAAACACGTTAAAACAGGCTGATCCTTTATTATGTTAAACCAACAACCCGGAAGGGCGCTTTTCGACGTTCGTTCCTAATTTCTCTCGAATCCCACGCGTTTCGCATAATCGCAAACACTCAAACAATCCGCCCACCAGTCGACTGCGCAGAAAGTTTCCGTCTTTCGGTAGTCCGCTTCGCAGCATAAAAGCCGGCAGAGGGGAGTTGAAAGCAGTTCATTGCGCTCTGCCTTCCACCTGAAGATGATCGTCGCCTGCCTGTTTCTCCTCCTGCCGTTGGCCCACTCGTTCAACCTGGCGAAGTATCCCGTACCAGGCACGATACTCGAGCCCGAGGACGATCGGAACATTTACGTTTCGCTGGACGGAGACGACACAAATGCGGGAACTCGAGACCTTCCTCTGCGAAATCTCCAGACGGCCATCGAGCGAGCGGATTTCGGCGTGTGGATCGTCATGCGAGGCGGTCTCTACTACAACGTCTCGCTCGGCGAAATCCCGAAGTCGGTATCGATCCAAGCGTTCCCGCACGAGCAGGTCTACCTGCTCGGCTCCGTGCCGGTCGACGGGTGAACGAAGCGGGGTGCCAACTGGGCAGTCGAGTGGAACAACCCGTTCGCCGCCTACCAACCGGATGCCGCGTGCACGCAGCTGGACGACACCGGCTTCAAGTGCCGACCGGAGCAGGTGTTCGTCGGGGGCGAGCCGTTGACTCAAGTGAGTTGATTTGTGCACTTTTCTCATTACACTTCTCCATGCAGGTCGGTGCGGAGAGCAAAGTAAAAGCGGGCACGTTCTTCGTGGACAACGCCGCCGGCCGGCTCGTGATCGGTAACGACCCCACCGGCCGCACGGTGGAAGTGAGCGTACAGAAAAGCGCATTTTCGCTCAACGACCAGGCGTTCATCGACGGCATCGGTTTCGCGCACCACGGAAGTCATTTGGGCCAGGGAGCGGTGATTGCAACCGGCATGCATTCGTCCTTCTACTTTTGTTCGTTCGTACGAAATGCCGGCGACGCGGTGATGCTGAACGGTTCGAACCACATCGTCCAATTCAACGTGATCAACTACAACGGGATGCGCGGGATTTACGGCAAGAAGCGAGTGGCCGACGTTCATTGAAGCCATCAACCTGCTTGCTTAAGAATAACCGGTTCGTTTCTTACTGCGAACTCGGTGAGTTTCACCTTCGCACGCGCCCCGAACTTCTCGACGTGCACGGGCGACTCGTGTCTGCTGGCGGCCGCGGACATCGACTACGCGACTGATGGTGAGGCCGCCGTGCGCATCGACTTGAACACCTTCCACTCGAACGGGGCAAACGGGCTGCGCCTGACGGCCGACTTTCCGGCTTCGGTCGTTCGCAACTTGGCCAAGGACAACACGCTCGCCGGTTTCGTCTTCAAACGCGCCAACAACAGCGTGTTCGCGTCCAACGTTGCGGTGGGCAACGCGATCGGAATGCACGTCATCTCGTGCCCGGAGGCGTTCGTCTACAACAACGACCTGGTGGGCAACAAGCAGGGGCTGGTCGTCACCGTGGCGTCGCCCACGAAGAACTCGCTTCTTCGCGTTCGCAACAACCTCTTCTCGAACAACCTCGAGCGACAACTGAGCGTGTGGGCGGCCTCGAAGGCGGACCTTGCGAAGACGTTCGGCATCTTCGACCATAACGGCTACTTCCAGCGCAATGCCACCGGCACTCGGCCGTACCAATGGTGAGCTCCGAAGAAAGGTGTGAGGTGATCGGTGGATTGCAGGGGCAACCAGACGTTCGTCTATCACGACGGTTTTGTGGCGGCCAGCGGTTTCGACAAGGCGCCGCCCTCCATTGACGTCCGCGACCAGGCCGCGCAGCCGTTTTTCGTCAACGAGGGCGCCGGCAACTTCAACCTCCGAGCGAACAGTGTTGCTTTAAAAGCGGGCGCTGCACTTCCGACACGAATCGCTCGAGAGCTCGAACTCAAAAGCTCGCGCGTCAACATGGGCGAGTTCCTCGAACATCCCACTTTACAGTTTTTTCGATCGTTTGCAGGAGCCCCCAAGTGGCCCGGCCAGTAACCGACCGATGCACGAACTTCGAAGCTTCATGTTTGCTGATTGTTTTGTTTATTATATGAACGAACGAACGACGCAGAAGGGATCGCTAGTTCGAGAGGGGAAAAGCACGCTTAAACGATCACTCGCGTTTGGAGGCGGTGAATCAAGCGAGCATGAGACGCATGCGCTGTCTTGTACGAGCATTCGAAGTGTGTTGAAGGTCGACCGGTCCCGCTTATTGAATCCGAACGACGTTAGCTCGCTTGTTGCGAGCGGCTCTTCACGGGCGTTTTGCCGACCTTTGAATCGACCGCCCCGAGCGGGAGCATGCGGACGGCTGCTTCTTGCTCGCGTTCAGGCGTTCGGCGGCGAGTGCGTCCGCCGCGAGGACGAGCAGGTGCCACTTGAGGCGAAACTTTGAGCCGAGCACGAGGTCAATGCCTTGACGAACAAACGGGGGAGAGAGGAGCGCGACGAGCAGGTTTCATTTGTCAAAGGTCAACGGACAGAGCGGAGCCGAGAACACAAAGAACCGCAGACAGGACTGGAGGAATGCTCGTCCACTTCATTCATCACGAGCGAGGCAGCGAAGCACCACGTGGATTAAGCGGAAGGGAGCCACGAGGTGAGCATCCGGCGGAACTGCGGAAAGCGGAAGAAACAGACGATGCCCTGGCTGGGCAGCAGGAACGGGAACAAACACCTCGCCGTCTGCCCGACCACGAAGCCGCCGTCGAAGCTGTCGAACGTCAACAAAAAGACGTTGCCCGCAATCATGGCGCACGGGGCGTACAGAAAAGCCAACGCCGTAAGGAACTGAGCGGAGAGCACTTTGTGGGCGGCCAGTTGGAGCTGCAAACAGGGTTTCATTGTTCGGGGTAGACGAGAGCGTGGATACAGGGTACAACACTTCGCTTGGGAAGGTCGAGAATCAAGCAGAAACTCGTCCACTCGTTCCTTCCAATGAATGGAAACATGTCTAACTCAAACAATGAGTTGCCGCCGGGTCTCGTAAGGCTTTTATCGCTTCACCTCCAAACCCACCTCGTAGGTCTTGGGCTGGACGATCCGGCTGGTCGAGTTGATCGCGCGATAGGCGGCGAACATGGCGGCCGACGAGAGGGCGACGAGCGACGGGGTGATCGCGACGATCAAAGCGGCGATTGCGGCGACTTCCGGCTGCTCGCTCCGCGACATCAACGCCAGCGATGGGTGTTCGCGACGGATTTGCATCAAATTTAAACGAATCAAATCGTCGTTCGTCAGCTGGCGCTTATCGACCATCCGAACCAGAACGCAATTGAAGGCCAGATAGCCGGAAGTGGTGAGGGCGACGAAGAGGACGATGTTTCGTGGCAAGGAGAACCAATCGACCAACGCTGACAGCCGACGAGAAGCGACGATGTTCAACCGGAGGGCTTGGAGGGACATGGCAACGAACAGGACGACGGCCAGCACTTCGACGCACGAAAAGGTCAGCGCCATGCCCATCAGAAAGCCGAACGGCCCGAAGTGCCGCAGTGGGCCGAGCGCGTAGCCGCCGAAGTAGGGCGGCAGTATGGCGGGGGCCCAGGCCGCGAACAGAATTTCGGCTGTCCTAAACAAACAAACGTTCTTTCTCATCTGTTCTTCTTGCTCTCACCAACAGATGAACACATTGGCGGTGCAAAGACAACAAAATCCTTTGTCCATGCTCGGAGGCCGCCGGATGAAGAAGAACATCATGAGTGCAGCGACCAGAGTGTTCAGGACGCCCATTCCGTAGAGGAACCAGAGCCAGTGTTGTCCCCAGGCTTCCACGAACTCGTGCACCGACAGAACGGAGGCATTTGGGGTCATCATCACGAACCCAACCGAGTGAAAGGTGCTGAAATGGAGAAAAGGCACCAATGTCTAGTGGATTTACTCGCACGGCCTATTTCCCTTGCTGCGGTCGTTGTCCAGATGCAATTACGAACAGGAAATTGAATTGCTGACTGCCTTCGTTTGTTTCACGTGACTCGCGGTTACTGGGGGCATCGGTAAAGTTTTAAAGGTACGTGCAGTCGGCGGTGAAGACGGGGGGATGGATTTACGAGCCCGAAATGATCGCCGCTTGTTGTGTGCAATGCTACTCAACTGTGTTACACGTCTCCTTTCTTTTGTTGTGGTTGAACTCTGTTGCTCTTTTCTGCACGGATTCGATTGTTGAACCCGACGACTACCGCTCTTTGCTGCTTTCCTGCGCTTATAATTAACGTATTGTGAAGAGCAACCGGCGAAGCCTCTCCAACGTTCAAACTACGAGCACAAATCACACTCATCTTGATCTTTTCAATGCAAACCATCTTTGGAAGAGCGGAAGATGCGCTGAACAAACGAGTACAAGTGCAGCATTTCACCAAGAACAGAATAGTTTGTGCTCAACGGAGAACACGCGTGCGGTAGTTCCGCACTACTTTGTGACCGATCAGCTGCCTACCTTAATCAACACGAGAGTCCAAGGTCAGCACAAACTTCTTTGTTGCGGGTGGTGCTTTTTAAAGACCGTCTGTTACCGTTCGTTAGCGACTGCTCGTTGCTCTGCCTTGTCCAGACGGAAACATGTTCTTGGTGGCGATCACCGCTCTGTTCGTTCTTCTGCTCGTCTACAATTTCCACTGGAAACGACGAGGTTTGCCGCCCGGTCCGGCGCCTTGGCCGCTGGTCGGCAACTCGGCCGCCTTCAACCGCCGCCCGTACGCGAGTTTCGACGAGTGGCGGCGGCACTTCGGGCCCGTCTTCACGTTTTGGCTGGGCGAGACGCCGGCCGTCGTGTTCGCCGACTACGCGACGATCCACGAGACCTTGGTAAAGCAGGCGGACGTTTTTGCGCCGCGCTTCTCGTTGGGCGCCCAGAGCCGACTGCTGAGAAGCGGCCGTTTCGGCATCCTCGAGGTTGAAGGCGACCAGTGGCGCGAACAGCGCCGCTTCACGCTTCAAACGTTCCGGTACGCCCTCCCCTTCCAATCAATCGATTCAACCTTCTTTTCGTCCAGAAACTTCGGTATGGGACGGAACTTGATGGAGCAAAAGATTCTCGCCCAAGCCGAAGAGTTGATCGCCGAAATGCACGACGAGCAGGCGGCAAACGAGAGCATCGACCTGCCCGCAATGATCGAGCGGTGCGTCGGCAGCATAATTTGCAGGATGTTGTTTGGCGAGAGCTTTGCAAAGGTTCCTTCGTTCCGTCCACCAGCGTGTGACGGCGCTCCGCGCCGTCCCCAGCTGGGGGAGCCGTTAGACTGGTGCGTATCGAGTGATTTTGTCGACTTTTTAAAACCAATTGAGTGCTGGTCGCAACGCGAGAACGCCGAGTCGTGCTTCACAAACGTTGGGCTTTGATTGAAACTCGACAAAGAGTCAGTTTGTGAACAAAGGCAGCCGGCTATCTGCACTCTGCTCTTACGAACCCAAAGAAGACGGATACGGATAGGAAAAGCCGTTTGCAAGTGCAGTCTTCGAGCACGGCAACGCGCACAACGCTGTCCCCGGTGCGCAAACAATGCCAAATATGTCGTTCTAGCGCCACCAAGCGGGAAGAAGGGAATATCGGTTGTCCAAGCAAAGAAACCGACCGCGAGCCCGAGTGCAGAACCCCATCACATAATGCTTCATTACTTCTTGACAATCACGCGTTCAAAATTTAAAAAATCTGAAACGGTGGAAAGAAGAGCAACTTCATGCTCGACATTTCTGCCAAATTTCGCCAGGATGCGTCCACACGTGTCCAAACCCGTTCGCTTTTTGCACATTTTCAAAGGTACGGTTCACGTAAGCCGCAGTGGCCATGTGGGCCAAGAACGACAACAACTTGCACACCATCGTGAAGCCCGCATTCTGCACTTTCGAATGAGCCTAAACACGTAACGTCAAACTCGACAGTCGATGAGAACGACGGATTTGAAATTCATCAAAATTTTCAAACCCACACAAAATTTTCGGTCCATGAGCCTGGACTACTGCCAACTCCTCCTGACTTCCATGCGGTTTTAAAAGATGCCCAAGACCTTTTTCTAGGTACTTTTTTTTTCGTTTGCCAAAATTAATTCGAAGAGCCGAGAACGGCGCGTCCGAGTGTGGACCTCTTCGATTTTCCGCCTCCACCTTTCGACTTTGGGCGATCACAACTTCCTTCAACGACGTTTCCTGATGATGCCATCCACTGACGAAATGTTCCTTTTTCCAAGGCGCATCTTTTCGTCTACAGGGCAGGTGAATTTGGCCGTGCGCAAAAACGGTACGGCGCGGAACGTTGGCACGGAACGTTGAACGTGCCCGCCGACGGTCGAAATGCACATTTTCGGACTTCGCGCATGCGACTTCCTCTAGCCAGAAAAATTTTCAGCTCGATTGGAGCAACGGCTAAAAAGTTGAGGGTGCGAGTCTGACGAACAAACGCACAATTTTACGCGCTTTACGGGGGGATTTGAACACTGACCCCGTTGTTTCAGGACGATTTCCTCAAGTACAATCGCCTGCTGCTCCGCCTGGGCGAGCGCTTCTTCGATCCTGTGACCGTCGCCGTCTGCAACGTTAAGGGTTTGTTCGCCAACGAAGAGCGGGGTGCACTCGTGTGTTGACAGGCGTCAAACATCTCCCCTTCTTTTCCACGCGATACGCCGAATGGAAGGCGACGTGCGCGGAGCTCCGCCTCTTCTTCGAGCAGCAGATCGACGAACACGAGCGGCGACTGGGCGAGATCGCTGAAGACCAGCTGGACGACTACGTTTTCGTCTTCTTGAACGAGCTGCGGAAGGAAGGAAAGAGCACGGCTTTCAGGTTCTCTTCACTATGGAATTTCCTTCACTCGTCAGTTTGCAGCAGAGAGCACCTGCGGGCGATGGTCCTCGACTTGTTCATCGCCGGCCAGGACACGACCTCGAACACACTCGGCTTCCTCGTCAACTACGTCCTCAACCACCCGGAGGTCGGGCGACGAATCGAGCGGGAGTTGGCGGAGAAGATCGGCAGCGGGCGGTTGATCCAAACGGCCGACCGCTCCGCCCTGCCCTACTTGAACGCCGTCATTTCTGTGAGTTCAGCGACAGAAGCTCCCTGAAGAGCTATTCGGTTGTAGGAAACCCAACGCCTCTGCAACCTCCTGCCGCTGAATCTCTTCCGCACGAACACGAAAGAAGTGGAGGTGGGCGGCTTCCGACTGCCCGCCGGCACGTGCATCGTCCCGCAGATATCCGCCGTTTTGTTCGACGAGAAAGTGCGATCGAACGAGCAATCCGTGAACTCGAGGCTTCTTTCAGCTCTTCCCCAACCCGCACGCCTTCGACCCGCAGCGCTTCCTGGACGCGAGCGGCCACTTGAAGTCCCTGGAGGAGCTCATTCCCTTCGGCGTGGGCAAACGCTCCTGTTTGGGCGAATCGCTGGCTCGAATGGAGCTCTTCCTCATCGCCGCCAACCTCTTCAACCGCTTCCACGTCGAGCCGGAAGAGCCGGAGCGACCGCCGAGCATGCGGGCGGTCTTGAGCTTCACCGCTCGCTCGCCGCCGTTCCGCGTTCGTGTTCGCTCTCGCTACTGATGGAATAAATAGGGACTGTTCGGCGATGGCGGTATTTGTGTTGGATTTGAGGCGAAGCATCCATGTCTGATGCGGAAGTAGTTTTGAGGCCGTCTCATTGATCACTCGAACTTCTCGCTGGTGCGGCGCCCGCACGCGATTTCGCTGACCCACACTTTTCCATGTTTTCCTCCATTCTGCAAGCCGAGCCGCACGGCAGCCGCAGTCGGGCGGAAGAGCATTGACAATGAGCCAATGTTGGTTGGAGCGAGCGGCAACACTGTCGCAACCGAAGATTTGACGAAAGAAGTTTTGCTTGCTGCAAAGAAATCTCCCAATAAACGCTCCGTTCGCTTCTCAATCCGTCTTTCAACGATTGCATTCGAATGCCGTGTTCGCGTGTGGCTCGCTCAACACCCTGCCGAAAACGAAATCGACTACGCGGAAGTGAACACAACTTTCATGAGCCAGCCACGAATGACGTTATCTTCCTGCACAAAAAGTGAGCAGCAGAATGAAGCAGCGCGTGTCGAAAGCGACGAGCGGCGGCCACACCTTCTTTCGCTCGCATAAAAGCGGGCATCTTTCGCTTTCTTCCCATTCGTCAAAAATGAAACGCGCGTTGGAAAGCGGAGAAACGGGAAAAGAAGTGAGTTCCACTGATGATGAATCTGAACCAAGAAGTCCTCTTGTAGATCCCGTGCAAACAGGCAAATGAACGTCCTCGTTCTCGATTGCGGCCTTGTCCCCGCCAATCGCTCTTCTTTCACCACTTGCGGCAAAAGACGAAATGGCGTCTGCACCTGCCGCACAATGAGCCTCGCAGTACGCTGCAGTTCCTCGTGAGTTCGAGCCAGATATTCGGAAGTTGAGATAGCTCCTTGCAACTCTCCATTTCATCCCGCCTACCCGTTCGCTCCTTTCAGCTCGTGAGCCGCCCCTACTTCCACGTCTTCTTCGGCGCGCAGCTGGAGGTCTCGTGCGAGGACAGAGTGAACGCCGTGTGCACGACGGAAATCCACACATTTTTCCCGTCGGCGGTCGACCGCCTCCTGTTCCTGGCGGGCGAAGCAACCGCCGCCCTGCTTCGGTTGAGCTCGGTGCGCCGCCTGAAGTTCAAGCTCGTTTCGGTGGAACCGCCGCTCGCCCGGCGGATGTTCGAGGCGATTGAGAGTGAGTCGGAACAAGTGGATCAAAGCATTGACTCGTGGTTGCAGGGATGCCCTCGCTGGAATCGCTGGACGTCGACGTGTACTTCGCGTCGAATGGTCAGGGTTGGATGGACGGGGCGTTCCCACGACTCCCGCCGTCGCTCGTTCGCTTCAAAGGTTTCGGCCGGGACGTGAAGCACTTGGTCGGGCGCGAGGAGCCATGCGACGAGATCGTGGTGGACATTTCGGGTGGTCTCAGCGAGGGAATGCCCGCTGACGCGTTGATTGCAGACAAGAGGGTCCTCTACCCGCTGAACGCCCGCAAGATCGTGATCAAAGGCCGAGACATCGAGCAGTTCGCGGACTACGACGGGTGAGCGAGAGACGACGCGCTGTGCACAAGACCGCTTTCAGTCCGCTCCCGCTCGAGTCAACGGAGATCGTCGAGTTCCCGTGCTGGTTGGAGTTTCCGAGGGAGTGGGGCGCGATCGAAGGACAGAAGCTGATCGACGGCGTTTCGCGGGTGATCGGGTCGCGGAAGACGCCCTTCTTCGTGTTGCGCGTCGAGGCCCGACTCGACTACATTGCGGTGGGTTGAACGACGAAGCATTGATCGTTCCGTTGTTCAGAGAGTGGCGGACATGACGGCCCAGTTCGCGGAGATCCTGCAGAACGCCGACCGCCTGCTTTCGGAGTTCGAGAAGCGAGAAATCTGTTTGCTGGGGCTCCGCTTGAAGGTCACCGTTTGGCTCTACGAAGCGGTTCGTTCAACAGCTGGCAATCATTCATTTCTTCCGCTTGGAGGCCAAGAACGACCCGAAGTTCATGAAGAAGTTCGAGCAGTACATGGAGCCGAACTACGGCCCGAAGATCCCCGGCAAGGTGGTGGACGAGGAGGCCGACGGAAGTCGCTGGATCCGAGTGTCGACCGTCAGAGAGACGGAAGTGACCATGGAAATCAAGTGGCACTACTACGACGACTCGGGCAACGAGTACATGTACGAGCGGGAGTTCGACGAGCTGGAGTTCGATTGCGGAAAGACCAGGGAGCAATTCGAGAAGCGGAAAGAGGACGGCGAGAGTCCGGATGAGTGGGAGGAACAGGAGTAGGCTTTGAGGCAACTTCTTACGGTTTGTTCGCCTGGCTTCGATAAACACGCAATGAGGGGCTCCAAATCTCTGTTCGAGCGGCGACCAAAAAATGACGGAGGTCGGCGACCACTCGTTCGACGTCTTCGCTCGTTTCAAAGCCGAACGGCCGTCGGTTTCAGCTGTCATGATCGACTTACGGTCCACTCGCCACCATTTGCGGCACGCCCTGCCGAACGAGCAGCCGACGGGGACGCGTGGGGGAGCACGTGGGCAGACCTGAAGACGAGTGTCCTTTAGACTTGACTAACAAAAGTGATCGATGAGAACGAGCTGAAAGATCGCTGCTTCCGCCACCCTCGAAAAGAAGCACGACGCAAGGAGGATGCAGTTGTGGAAACGCGGCAAAGAGAAATGCGTGATCTTCGGCGGCAGGAACTCCCGCAGCGTGTGGACGAGCAGCGGCGACTTGCAACGATTTTCAGCGACTCCAACTGCCGCATGACTAACAGAAGAGTGGGCAAGTGCTCACTCTTCAACAGTGACAAGCTCTCGGCCCACTCGCGGAAGGCGGCCGGCTGCAACCCACTCGCACGCCCAAGTCCCGCATTTCGGTCCGTTCCAGCCGCAGCAATCGCTGGAGCGAGCCTGCCGCATTTTCGTGCTTGAGCATCAATTTGAAGGGTCCGTGCGATGCGCGGCCGTCCGCTTGTTCCTCCCTGCAGGGTGTGAAGAAGGCGGTCGGAAAGGAGGGGCAACAAAAGAACATCGCAGAGTGCGGAGGCGGAGGGCGGCGCGTGCTGGCAGCAAATTCGGGGCATTCCACGGGGTCGTTGTGCTTCTGCTTCGTTCTCAACGCGTGCTTCATCCGTGCACGGCGATCGGCCGCCTTCATCTTCGGCGGCATCGCGTGGGTCGTCTTTGGAATCTCCGAAACGGTCGGTTTCGCGTTCTCAACGGCATCCGTTTTCCCTTTCTTTCCGCGATCATCCTCCAGTTCCGTTCGGCTTTTTCGAACCTCCGGTGATTGAACAGCAAGCTGGCCCTCGGATTCTTCTGCCCGGAGTTTCGTTTCGAGGACTGTGGAGTGAGTGAATCCTTCCAGTGTCGTCAATCCGTGTAATCACTAGGACAAAAGATCGTCTTTCAAAAGAATGTTGCTGCTCTTCCTCACGTGGTACTTCCGCCTCTCCTCTCTCGCAATTGGTGCGGGCTTCTCGAACGCAACTCAAAGCTCCGCTCTTGTTGCCGGATCCCAAAACACAGCCCGTGAGTTCACTCGCCCGACTGCTCGTCGATCACTCTTGATTGTAGGAGGCGCACGAACGAGTGCTGTCGGTGGCCAGCGAGTTCTTCGTCGAGCAGCAGTGCTCTCCGCAAGCAAAAGACCGTGCGGCCTCGCCCGAACGGCAGTATGGAGGCAGAGAGATCTCCAACGTTTGGGAGTTGCGCTTCGACGACGTTCGCTTCGAATTATTTCTGGTTTGTGCTCGCGCCTGAATAAACCGCCTTGGTGTTTGTGCTCGTACAGGCATGACAAGAAACGAGGTTGAGGCGTCACACGAGATGGAGAGTGTTGCCATTGGAATGCACGCGCACATCTGCGGTTTGATTCTTAGACAAGAATGAACGGAACGAAGCGATTTGCGCGGCCGTTCGGGTTGCCGCCGCAAAAGGAAGGAGTGCGCCGAGCGGCAGGGCGGCTCGATCGGCCGCCAAGAGGAAGCAGCGGCGGTCTGCCGGCCGAGCGAGCGGTTTTTTCCGCCATCGCCGCCGTTGCGGTCGGGCGGGCGACGCCGCGTTCTTCTTTCCGCCCGTCCATTCTGCTTTCAGGCCGTCGAACGTCGATTGTGCGGGAGTGGAAGCCGTGATGCCGCCTGCTCCTCGCTCCAAGGCGAACGACCGACGTGCTCCAGCAACCAACGAGTCCCGCAGCCGTCAATCGGCCGGCAGTCAGCGAAAGGTGATCATTTTTGAGAATTTACCTGCTGTTCACACGCATTCCCCTTCAGACCGCCTGCCGACACTGCGGATTGGAAATTGCGAGCCGAAATTGTTTGGAGAACCACGAACGCCTCCATTTGCGAGCGACCGGCTTTCCGTGTGCGAAGTGCGGAGTCAAGTTCCTTCGGTGCGCTCATCGCAACGAACACGAGCGGAAGATCCACAAGTACTTTCGGCGCACCCGCGAATGGAAATATTGGCAGCGTTTGGGACAAGAGACGACGGTGAGCGCACCTTCCGCTCTTTTGCTTTCATTCCCGCCCATTTCAGGACACAGGCGAGGAGAACGAGGAGGCAAGCAGAGCGTGAAGCCGGTTGATCTCTCGTTTGTTCTTTCAGTGGAGATGCCCGCACTGCTCGTTGGAGTATCCGATGTGTGGCCGTGCCGCTCACCTCCGCACCCACTCAACTACCAGCGGACACCAGTGCCGCCTGTGCACGTCGCGCTTCCGAGGAACGAAAGCTCGTGACTGGCACGAGCGCACGAAACACAACTACGTTTCGGCGAGGGACGAGCCAGACGACCAAGGAGCGAGTGGGACGGCTTCCGGTCCTCCGGCCAGAAAGGTCAGTTTCCACTCGCTACTCTCCGTCTTCCAATTAACTCGTTTAGCTTCCCTGTCGGCACTGCGGGGTGGAGTATCCGATAGCCAGCATGAAGAGACACGAACGAACTCATTCAAATACTTCCGGCTACAAATGCGGCCGCTGCGGCTCTTCTTTCAAGCGACTCGGCGCCCGCGATCGGCACGAACTCACCATCCACGAGTACAATCGCTACGCGGAGGGTCCGAATGGACGTCAACCAGGAGTCGAAGTGAGTGGCACTACGCCTTTTCATCTTTCTTTTTCTTTTGCAGGCTTCTACTGGAAATGCCAAGCAGACGGCCGAGCGAGCGGCCGATTCCTCGGGTGAGGACTCGTCGGACGGGTCGGACGAAATCTTGAGCGATGAGTGGACAGACGATCCGCTCGACAACGAGTCGATCAACCAGCCGGCGCACGAAACGAGCGGCCACCCGACGGCTGAGGAACCCGCGAACGAACTCCAACGGCCGCTGACTTCCGCGCCCGCTGCCCCCGTCGCTGCGCAAGAAGCGCCCATCCGCCTTCCGACCACCAATCCGAAACGGGGCTCGTCGCTCGATGTTCTCGTGCATCTCCAGAAGAAGCCGCAGGTTCTCTACTTTGACCTCGAACACGTGAGTCCTTCTTTCGCTTGTTCTCCTCAATTCTTTCTTTCTTCCAGTGCCGCTCGCAGTTCGGCACCTTCCTGCCGCACATGTGGCGCCGAGGGGCCGACTTCAAGATCCTCGTCCTCCGCACCCACTCGCTCGACTTCTCAGAACTGCCCAAACTCGGAGCGCCCTTCTTTTCCGCGGAGATGCACCGCTGGGAGTTCCCGGCGGCCGCCAACCGGGCCTTCGCCCATCTGTTCGCCAAACCGGAGGCCGTCGAATTCGCCGAGCGGCTGCGACGCGAAATGGGCGGCGAGTTGACCTTCGAGGAATTCGCCGCGGACGTCCTGCCCGCTCTCCGAGTCGAGTCGGCTCTGCTCGTCGCTTCTGCCGCCGACCGGGATGGTGAGTTCCGAGTGGGTGCTCTCATCTCTCTTCCTTGCTTCCAGGCATTGCCGCGGATCGGGAGTCGCTCACCGCTCAGGGAATCCACGTATTCTGATCGGAAGAAGTCCGAATTGTTGTTGGTTGTTTTTTGTCTGGAATAAACCGTGTTCTTGTTTCTGCCGCTCATTCACCGAATGCTCAGGGTTTATTTCACGACAACAAAAAGAACACGAAGAGCGAGCAGAAAGAAGAAACGAGGCGGACGGCCACCGAAACGACGGAGTGCGGGCAGCGGGCGGGCTCGGCGCACTGGACGGCGAGGAAAAACGAGCGGACGTCGCAGAAGAGGAGGTGCTCCGCCGGCTCCAGGTGCCCGCACTCGGCGAGGTGCTTCGTGAAGCACTCGTAGAAGCCGGTGCTGAAAGGAAGAGGGGATTTCTCTTGTCCTCCTCTCCAAACTCACGTGCAGTCCGCCGACTTCTCGTGGTTGAACGGGAAGTCGTTGAACGGGCACTCCGCGCGGATCTTCTCGTCGCATTTGAGCACTTTCGCGAAGTCTGCAGAAGCGAGTGGGGGGAGGAAGGGGGCGGAGAACTCACCAAGCTTTCCGCCGAAATCCCTCGTGTAGTTCGAGCAGCGATTCCAGGCGCCGAGGAGGGCGGGCGCGAACTTCGCGAGCGGCCCGCCAGGCGCCGCGTGCAGCTCGAAGCACGCGCTCGCCACTCGGGAGCACGCGGCGAAGCGCCAGAAGGCGGGGCAGCCGGCGTGTTCGACCGCCGAGCTCAAGCGCGCGCGGACGTCCCCCTCGCCGCCCGCCAACTCCAGCCCGCAGCGATGCAACAACTGAAAGCGGAAGGCGGCGGTCGGCGGAGCGGAAAGAACGAACTCGACGGCTCTGGTCGTCGCAAAAGTCCACTTCCAGCGGGTACCGCTGATCGGCGGCGGCGGGCAGCCGGACGGAGAGCAGCAGAAAAAACAAACAGCCGACCATCTCGGCGGAGCGGGTAGAGGAAATGAGATTGGTTTCGTGCAAAACGTCCCTTTCCACTGCTCCTCGCCGACATTCTCGAACGCTAACGACATTTGAAACGTTGCATGCCGCTAACAGCGGTTTATTCTTCTCTCTCTCAGGAACAGGCACACGGATCACTGGGAGTCGTCCGTGGAGAAGAGGGCGACCATCCGGCGGCTGTGCGGGTCCTCGAAGTGGGCCTCCTTCGCCGGCCAGTAGCGCCCGTTGGAGAGCCACAGCGAGCGGCCGGTGAACGCGTCGCGCTCCCGCTCGAACCACAGCGGGCGGTGGGCGAGGGCGGAGCGGCCGCGTTGCTCCTGCAGCCGCCGCGGTCACTTGCCGGCCGCCCAACCGAACGCTCACCTTCTCGAGCCGCTTCTTGGCCTCCTCGGCGCGCTCCGGCTCGCCGTTCTCCAGCAGCCGCTGGTCGGGGCGGAAGCGCGAGTCGGTGGGCGGCAGGAGGGGCCGCTCGGCGTCGTGCAGCTCGTTCAGCGCCATCGTGAAGCGGTTGAAGCCGTAGTGGGCGGCGGCGTGCTCGTGGGGCGGCGGCGCCTCGAACAGCGCCACCTGCTCGCCGGACGCGACGATCCTGCAGCAGCGAGAGGAGTGAGTGGGCGGCGGGAGGGACGACTCGCTTGTTCAACCCCCGATCCCACTGACCGAGCAGCCGGACCGCCCGCTCGCCCGCCCGCCCCCGCACGCGGCCCTCCACCGCGTTGCCCTCCACGGCGAACTGCAGGCGGCACTCGACGCCCGTGCTGCTGCGGATCACCATCTCGCCCTCGTTGCGCACCACCCGTTTGTCGGCCTCCGCGCGCGCGTTCTGGATGATCGTCGTCACCTGCAGCCGCAGGCATTAGCTGCTAGAAGATCACGCACCTTGTTCCACGAGTACTCCTCGCCGTTGGCCAGCCGGAGGCGGACGGGGTGCAGCGGGGTGGCGCTCACGGAGCCGTCGAAGGCGGGCGCGGTCGTGCCCTCGAGCGTCTGCCACCACGTCCAGCCGTCGCCCTCGGCGTGGCACGCGGAGACCGCCGGGTGGTGGCTGACCTGCAACGAGGGAATGAGTGGATGAACAGCCCCTCTGCGCTCGCCTGCTCCGCGTGGTACCGCCAGCCGTCGTCCGAGACGAAGTCGAAAGTCTCGCCCAGCAGCGGGTTGAAGGGCTTCCGCTTGCGGCCCACAAGCGCCGAGTAGCCGCTGAGCACGAAGGCCGCCACGCCGCACATGCGCTCCGTCTCGTCGGCGGGCAGCCGGTCGAGAAGGCGCGCAGCGAAGCGGAGCTCCTCGCAGGCCGCCTGCAGGATGCCGAGCGGCTCGTAGGCGGCGATCGGCAGCTGGCGCTTGAGGACGGCGAGCATCGAGATGCCGCTGCCGGGGATCTGCGGGCACGGCAGGCGGTCGCGGCGGGCGACTGGTGGGCGGACGGCCGGTTGGGGCGTCTTGCCGGCGGGCTCGCGCTCGTCCGGCGACTTCGCCGTCCACTCGGGCGCCAGCGGCGAGGCGAGCGGCCGCCGGTCGGAGTCGCTGGAGGCGGGCGCCGCCGACCGCTCCGAGCGGCCCGTCCGCAGCGAGCGCGAGCGGCTGGCGGGCGTCGTGCCGCCGGCGACGAACGGCGTCTTCGGCCGCTTCTCCTCCGAAGTGTCGAGTGAGGGCGGCTCCACGGAGCGGTCGAGGTGTCGCGGCTGGACGGAGAAGCCGCGCCTCCGCCGTCCGCACACGAACGGGAAGGCGGCGGCGGAGGCGGCGAGGAGCATCGATCCCGCGACTCCCGTCCACGCTTCTGTCGACATTTCGCGGGCGAGCGGCCGGACGACGGGCGGACTGCAAAGTGCGACTGGCCTTGGGATTGTGGCTTCTTTCTCTTCGGTTTGTTCTCATGCAAATTCGAAGAATTGTTGTCTGGAAGCGGTGTTTCAAGCAGGGAGCTTCAACGAAAGCAGCAGACAATCGCAAAACGAGCAAGCAATCGATCGCTTCTTTCCTTCGACCAGAACCCCCTCACTCGTTCCACTCTCTCTCGCACGGACCGGTCGGATGGCTCGTCGCGTGATCCGAGCGGAGCGAGTGCACGGGCCGGGCGAGGAGCGAGAAGTGCGCTCTCCACTCCGCCCGTCCACTCACCTCCCGCTTGCAGGTGGCCCTCACGATCGCCAACAAGCGGCTGCACGCGAACGGCGTCTTCTGGAACGTGTACCGCGCGGAGCTGCTCGCGCCGCTGCAGCGGACGGTCGCCGTCAAGAAGGTGTGGCTGTCGAAGACGAGCGCCGAGGCGGCCGAGCGGGACATCGCGCTCCTCCGCCGCCTCCGCCACCCGTGCGTGATCGACCTGCTCTACCGCTTCCGGCTGACCGTCGGCGAGGAGGTGGGCGCCTTAGGCATCCCTTTAACCATCGCTGCAGGTGTGCGACTTCCTGCCCACGGACCTCGCGAAACTGCGCCTCTCGCTGCCCGGCCGCCGCTTTGACCCGCTGGACGCGAAGCTGTTCGCCGCCTTCGGCCACGTGCACTCGCTGGGCATCGCGCACTGCGACCTGAAGCCCTCAAATCTGATCGTGGACCCGCACTTCGGCTTGCTGCGCCTCGCGGACTTCGGGAACGCAAAGGTGTTGGGGCGCGGCGAGGAGTGCAGCCCCTACCAGGTGACCCGCTACTACCGCGCGCCCGAGCTCTGCTTCGGCGCCACCTCGTTCACGCTCTTCATCGGTGAGTGGGCGGAAGAGCGTCCACTCACTGACTCCTGTCGACTGCAGACCGCTGGGCGGCCGGCTGCGTGCTCGGCGAGCTGCTGGTGGGGCGGCCGCTGCTGTGCGGGCGAGACGCCGTCGACCAGGGCCGCGTGATCGTCGAGGTGCTGGGCTACCCGTCCGGCGAGCAGCTGCGGGCGATGCGCGTGGGGCGGCCGCGGCTGGTGCGGCGCGTGGGCCGCGGCTTCGAGCACGTGAGTCCGCCCTCCAGTCTGCTCACTTGCTCGTTCGTCCAGCTGATCGCGGGCGTCGACTTTCCGCCGGCCGCCCTGGAGCTCGTCCGCGCGCTGCTCGTCTTCGAGCCGCACCTCCGGCCGCCCGCCGCCCCCGTGCTCGGCCACGCGTTCTTCGACCAACTGCGCCGATTCCCGCCGCCCCGCCGCCACAACGGCCGCCCCGTCCCGCCGCTCCACTATTGGATCTACGAGCAGGCTAGTCCCCGCTTCCGTCTGCTGACCGCCCGCTCTGCAGAAGACCCAATCCGAGCACTCGGCCCCGCACCCCAGTCCCAAGAGCCCCGCCGCCGCCGACCCGAACGGGAACACGCGCACCCGTTGGATGTGGTTCTGGTGATCCGCCCAATAAACGTGAAGGAGATGTTGAAGTTGGCATGCGACTGTTGACTTCCTTCCGCTTGTCCTCCACTCCGCACAGTGCAACGAAGTGCGCGTCTAGCCGGTTAGTCGGGCGAACAGGAGGACTCTCTGGTAGCTTCGAGTGACCTGCCGGCGGCCGCCTCTTCCGCTCTCGCCGCCTCGCTCGTCTGCTCTACAAGACGAGAAAACAGCGGGTTTATGCGGAGTGCTCAATGCTCCTTGCTGAGGAGGAAGTCGTCGGGAATCTCGGCCGGCTTCTTGGGCGGGGGCGCCTCCTTGGCGTGCGGCTGCTCCATCGTGACGGTCAGCTCGTCCTTGGTGCGGCGCCGCAGGTCGGGCGGCGGCGGCAGCTGCGAGGGCTGCGGCTGCTCCAGCTCGTCGGGTAACGCCTCGTCGGGCCCGTCGTCCTGCAGCCGAGCGGTGAGCTGTTGGATTCACACGTTTCGACTCGCCTTGCGGGCCTGCAGCGCGCGCTCCATGGTCTTCTACTCGATCTCCACCGGGTGGCGCAGGTGAAAGCGGCACTGCAGACTCGCGTCCACGCTCATCACCGCCGCCACGTTGTCGAACTCCTGGCAGTAGTAGGGCGCCGAGAAGATGGTCACCAGATGGCGATTGGCGAAGAACTCGTACCTATGGGATGAAAGAGATGAAGAGAGCGCTCTGTTCACTGAACGAACCCGTCCTGAACGACCTGGTGGGCGCGCACGACGAGGTCGAGGCCCATCTGCGCGCAGAACTCCTTGCACGCGTCCTCGCCGAACGCGAACGAGACGCCGCGCGGGCTGTCCGCGTAGCCGCTCACGTCCGGGTCGGGGTCGGCCCACAGGAGGTCGCAGACGAGCCCGAAGTCGGGCACGTCCAGCGGGCGGCGCACGAACGACAGCTGGCGCCAGGCGGTCAGCTCGCGCGAAATCCCGCCGTGCATGCAGAAGATGCGGCGGCCGACGCGCGCGCACAGCGGCAGGCAGTTGAAGGCCGTCTGGACGAGCTCCCAGACGGCCTCGCCGAAGCGCCCGGCCGCCTCCTCCCAGAAGCCGTAGCAGCGGTTGATGGTCGCGCACTCGTGGTTGCCGCGCAGCAGCCACACGGCGCGCGGGTGCAGCAGTTTGTAGCAGAACAGCAGCACGATCACCTCCGTCGAGTGCGGCCCGCGGTCCACGTAGTCGCCCAGGAACAGGTACGAGCTGCAAGGGGACTGGTTAGAAGGATGTGTGGCGCTTACGTCTTGGGCGGCGGTCCCATCTGGTCGAACAGGGCGCAGAGGTCGGTCTGCAGCGAGTGAGAGTGATCAGAAGTGAGAGTCGGAGCTCACAAACTGCCCGTGCACGTCGCCGACGATCACGAGCGGCGGGTCCAGCTCCAGCATCGCGTCGTCGAGCATCAGCTGCAGCGAGCAGACAGTTCATTGCGGTCCCTTGCCGAGTGGCCGCCCACCTGCTCGCGCGCCCGCAACGCGACCGTCGTGACCTCGGCGGCGGTCAGCCGGGCGGCCTGCGGATCGCGCGCGTGTTTGCGGAGGCGGCGGGCGATCGCCTCGACCTCCTCCTTGGCGCGCCGTCTGGCCGCCCGCTGCTTGGCGGCCGCTTCGCTCTTCCGCTTCGGGGCTGAAAGAGGTGGGTGGACGGCGGCGGTCGAGAAGCTCACCGTTCGGCCCGCTCGGCGCCTCCGCGTTCCCGCCGACCTCCTGGCTCTTGCGCGACATTCGGGCAGGCCGCTCGTTCGGACTGCAGCGAGTGGAGAGTGAGAGCTGGGAGGTCATTCAAACAAGACAGCCACTGCCCACGCAATCGACCCGGGAAGACGCTCTGCTTATTCTGCCGCCATTCGTTTTTTTGATGCAAATTCGCGCGTACAAAAGCCGGGCGAGCCGAGAGCGGGCGCCAGTTCGATTCGTCGACTTCTCCGTCCACTCCCCCTCCCGAACGAGCGATGGCGCTGAACATCGAGCCCACGAGCGCGAGCTTCCCGGCGGCCGGCGGCACCGCCAAACACGAAGTGGTGAACACGACGGACAATCGGCTCGGATTCAAGGCGAGTGCCCGCCCGTCCCCTCCCTCCACTCAATCCCCTCTCGCTGCAGGTGAAGTCCTCGAACAACGAGCACTACCGCGTGAAGCCGGTCTTCGGCTTCGTGCCGCCGAAGGGCCGCACCGCCGTCGAGCTCATCCGCCTGCCCGGCCCCCCGAAGGAGGACAAGCTGGTCGTGCAGTGGGCGGAGGTGCCCGCCGAGGAGGAGGATCCGCAGGCGCCCTTCAAGGCCGGCGCCCAGGCCGGCGAGGTGATCCTCCCGCTGAAGGCCGAGTGACGCGCTCGAAAGTGGTCGCTCTCGACACGCCCTGTCTCTGTTCTGTCCGCTCTCTCTGAATAAACTCCGATCCGAATGAGTGCTTGTTTGGCTTGGGTGTGGGAAAACGCAAGGAGTCAGAAGTGGCTGCCGACCTCCCAGGCTTCCCTCGTTTCTCGTCCCTTGCTTTGCCTTCTCGAGCGGTGTCACCGATGAGTCACTCGATGGATCTCCGATCTTTCCGCCACTTTCCGTTCGAACGAGAAGACGGACGGCGTCCCGCCCGCTGAGTCGGCGGGCAGCAAGCGGCCCGAACGCGCGATGGGAACGGAGTGTGCGGAGAGCGGCGGGAGGAGGAAGGAAGCGGCGGACGGCCGGCCGCGTCCCGCACCGCCGAACACGTTTGCGCCTTTCGGGCGGCCGGCGTCTTCTGCCGTTTTGCCGCCGCTTCCCGTCCGCATTTCGAAAGCAAGCGGTTTTTGCTGGTTGTTGGCGGGACAGAAGAAGCCAAACTGTCTTCTCATTTTTTTTGTTTCATCTTCCAAAAGTGTCGACGCGTGCGCTTGATCGCGGGTTTTGATGACGAAATCGGCTCTGACGTCCTCGCTTTTGATGCAATCGACCCATCTCGCTTCCAGAACGCAGCCCTTATGTCTTCGAAGGGCAAACGCGGTGGGCGGAAGACCAAAGTGGTTCGTTCTTCTCGCTTTCTTTCGGACTGCCACTCCACTCGTTTGCAGAAGCAGCAACAGCCGGCCGAACCCAGCGGGAACCAGAACGAGTCGCTGGTCGCCGGATTCGAGGTTCGTTTCCTCCTTCTTTCTTCCTCCAACCCGCTCGTTACAGATGGTCGGGCTGGACGTGTTGTCGTGGATGAACGACACCGTGAACTACGAGACGACAGGCTGGCAGCGGTCGGCGCCCACGCAATAACAGCTGCGCGAGCAGAACAAACAGGTCCGCTTGATCCTGCCGGAGGGCGGCGGCCGAGACGCCCAGACGGTGGACGAGCTGCAGCAACGGCGTCAGGCGGCCGTCAAGATCCGCAACCAGCAGCTCCTGGAGGTGGGCCCACTCATCCCCTTCTCTCGTTCATCATCCGCTTTCAGGCCTTGAAGAAACTCCAGTCGTCGCGCCACGTCGACCTCTGCTTCGTCGTGGACGCCACCAGCAGCATGTCGACGTACATTCGCGGAGTGAAGGACGCCATTCGAGGGATCGTCGACAGCCTCGTGGCGAAGAAGGCGACGGACCAAGGCGGCAGCAAGGCGATGGTCAGCAAGCTGCGGCTCGGCTTTGTCGCCTATCGGGACTACAACTACGCGACTCGCTTCGAAGTTCTCCCATTGAGCGAGTCCGTCGACGGGTTCCACGCGTTTTGCACGAACATCAAGATCGAGGAACCGTTGAGAGCAAACGACGCGCCGGAGGACGTGCTTGGCGGGCTGGACAAGGCGCTTTCGTTGGATTGGAGCCCCAAGGACAACACCAAGGTGATCTTCCACATCTGCGATCAGGTTGGAAACTCGCCTCGTTTTACTGACGACTTCTTTTATTTCAGCCCGCGCACGGGAAGCAGTTCCAGAACGCCGATGTCCACTTGATCGACGACTACCCGAACGGTGACCCGAGCGGCCTCACCGCCGACGGGATCTTCAAGCGAATTGCGGACAACGAGATCGACTACTACTTCGGGAAGATCGCCAACTACACGAACACGATGATCGTCCGCTTCTCCGACGCCCTCGGCGAGCCCATCGACCAGTTCGACATCAAAGACGTCTGCGAGATCTCCAACTCGGTCGTGTCGGCCGTCAGCAAGTCCGTGGGCAGCGCGATGGGCAAAGCGGGCGCCTCCAGCCGTCCGGAGCGCTCCTACCGCCTCGACCCGCAGATTCCGACGAGCTGGGCGGCGCATCCCCTGCAGAGCGGCAAGTTCCTCGTCTACCAGCTGCCCAAATCGATCGACGACGTCATCAACGGGATGCCGATGGAGCGCTGCCTCCCGGAGATCGCCTCCGTCCAAGTGGCCGCCCATCCGTTCAGTCGGGGGGCCGAGCGGATCGCCTACTACGGCCGGGACCTGCGCACCAACGAGGACATCGTGCTGAAGGAGTACCGCCACGTGACCGGCGGCTTGGAAGCCGGACTGCGCCACGAGTTCGCAAACCAGCTGCAGACGATCGCCACCTTCTTCGCCGCCCACTACATGGCGGCCTGCGAGCAGAAGCTGGGCGTCGAGCGGATCCCCGCCCTCCTCGACTTTCTGATGACCAAGATGCTCGCCCTCGGCCCGATGGGCGATCTCCGCTACATGTGCGTCGAGCCCCGCCTAGACCCGAACGTCCGCTACCTCCGTTTCACGAACAACCACGACTTCGTGCTGCCCGAGGCGTGTGCGGTGCCCAACGGAATCTCCGTCGAGCTGCTCCGCTTTGTGGTAGCCTTCTCCCACTACACGTACACGGCAAGTCTTTCACTCATCCCCTCTTCTCTCATTCCCACCGTTTGCAGGTGACGAACGGTAAGCTGATGGTCGTCGACCTGCAGGGGACGATCAAGCCGGCTCCCGACCGCCGGCGGCCGCCCGACCGTCCTCCTCACGGACCCCGCCATCCACTCGGAAGATCGCATTCGCTTTGGGGCCACGAACCACTCGGAGCTCGGGATGACGGCCTTCTTCGAGCAGCACCACTGCAACCCGTTCTGCGAGGCCCTCCAGCTGCCGAAGGTGGACGCCGCCCAGGTCCTCCGCGGCTGAAGCCGTCCACTGCTCGTTCGAAAGCTCTCTTCTTCTCGATGGTAGTTTTCATCTCCGCTAACCTGTTCTTCTCTGTTGCTCGAATGTGTCTCGCAGTAAACCCGAAGAGAGGACGTCGTTGGGGATAAATCGGACGAGTTCTCATTGCTCGCTACAAAGCGGCTGCAAAGAAGGAAGGCAGGATGAAACGGGCGGCCGGGCGAGCACAAGACTGCTTCGAAGAGAAGCATCTCCCTCATTCATTTCACCAGTACTCTTGGAAGCCGGCTGCTTTCGACTCGTGAGTTCCCACAACACAACAACGCCCTCGTCTATCCCAACCGGCAGGACTGACCTCAGCGAGCGGATGTCGACGTTCACGCACGACGCGGACGGCTCGACGGTCGTCTCGTGGCCGCTAGGCGACTGCGGGCGCCGCCTGGCCGCCGCACAGCCGGGCGACAACTGGGCGAGCGGCGTGTTCACGCTGCAGGAGCCGCGCGTCCTGCTCCAGCTGCGCCTCTGGCCGAAGGGGGCGACCGGCGAGACGACGGGCGCGTGCGGGCGGCTGCGCGTCGTGAAGACGGAGCGGCCGCTCCAACTGGTGGCCAGCGCGTGGATCGAGCGGGCGGACGGGCGGCGGATCGAACTGGGCGGCAAGTGGGAGGGCGGCCGGCGCTCACTTGCGGCTTGCAGAAATCGTTGACCACTTCGCGGGCGAGGCGGACGGCCGGCCGTGGACGCTCTCCGACGGGCAGCTCGCCGCTCTGACCGCCTGTTCGTCGGTCGGCTGTCGCGTGGCCGCGTGGGAGCCGCGCGTCCTGCCGCCGCCGCTCGTGGCCGCGCCCGCCGTCTTCCGGTGGGCCTTCCGCGAGGTGGGCGCCCGACTGCGCTCCGCCGGCCGCTGGCAGAGCGCGCAGTTCGCCGTGCAGTCGGCCGGCCTCGCCGCCTTCTCGCTCGCCTTCAGCCGCGCGCCGATCGAACGCGGCGGCGAGGGCGGGCGGGCGGCGTTGCAGCTGCGCGGCGTCTGCGTCACCACGGGGCCCGGCGGCGTCCACTTCCACCGCCTGCCGCTCGTCCTCCACGTGGCCGCGTGGGCCGAGAGCGCCGACGGTCGCCGGCGGAGTGCGCGACGCGGTGAGCCCCCTGTTGATCCCCTTGTTGATCTCCCGGCTTTCAGAATACCTCGCCCACTTCTTCCACGAACTCTCCGTCGACGTGCACTCGTTCGAGGGCCTCCTGAGCGACGAGGACGTGCGCGCGCTCAGCCACCCGACCGACTCGCTCGTCTTCTGCGTTCGCGTCGAGGTCGTGGAGCGCGGCCCCCATTTCGCGCCGCCTGCCTCCGACCGGTCGAACGGTGAGTGCGGAACTCCTCTTCGTTCACTCCTCTCCGGTTTTCAGAGGCCACCGTCAGCACGTCTTCTTCGGCCGCCTCTCCTCGTCGGGATCTCGCCGTCGAGCCGAACGAGCCGCAGCCCGCCCAGTAGTCTGCCTGTGTTCTCACGGAATAAACGGAACTTCTTTACACTGACGAGAACAGAGAGCAGGGCTGACAGCTCCGTTTATTCACCACTCACAAACGGGAGTCAACGAGCGGGAGTGCGGCGTTTGGACTTCTTGGGGGCGCTCTTCGCCGTCGCGGCCGCGCTCTTCGACTGGCGGGCGGCCGGCCGTTTGGACTTGCGGGCGGGCGGCGGCGCGTAGGCGGACGGTTGGGTGGGCTCGTCGGAGATGCCCTCGAGGAGGACGCGGACGGGAATATGGCCGCACGATCAGCCCGCGCCGCATGCCCACGAGCGCCCCGTCGGCTCGCCGCTCCCCTCGCTCTCCGCGGGCGGCATGTCGGAGGGCGGCTCCTCATTGTCAAGGCAGCGATCGAAGTGGACTGGAGCAACAGAATCCATGCAAATGCTTTGTTGAATTGACGAGCGACTGCCGCTGCTCCGACTCGCTCACTTCTCATTTCTTCCGTCTGTTCGGTCCGCCGCTCCGCCGGATGGCCTCCAACTTCGTGAGCTCGTCGACGACGGCCACGAGCGGCAGCCGACGGACGACGCGCCGCCGCTACGACGACGAGGTTTGCTGCTGCTGCATTCCGATTCTGGTGAGCGCTCCTCCCTCACTGGTCAGCTCACCCTCCGTTCAGGTGGGCACTCAGCCGATCGTCTACTTCGCCGTGCTCTCGATGTCGCTGGAACTTGCGCGCACTCTCAGCATCATCACTCGAGCGCCGGCAAGTGCCTTCGGCTTCTTTCTGACGACCGTTCGTGTTTGCAGCACGTGCCCGAACCGCGCTCCTTCTCGATGAGCTACTGGAATTACAAAAGCGACCATGGCATGCTGCAGATCCTGCTGGTCGTGTTCCAGTTGACGGGCCTCTCCTTTGCGGGCCTGCTCCTCTTCGCTGTGTACACGAAGAACCATCGCTTGATGCTTCCGCCGATCGTCTGTTCGGCAAGTCCTCAACGACTTCTCACTCATTCCTTTTTTTCGTTCAGTCCTTGGACTTCCTGCTGCGTCTCGGCTACATCCTGTACAAGTGCGTCTTCGTGCAGGGGATCCGCAACGACGAGTTCACGGACATTCCCGTCCCGAGCCGCACCCAAGCCGTCATCGTCTCCTGCACGCAGATCCTCATTACCGTGTGCCAGGCCGCGTTGCAGGTCTACTTCGTCTGGACGGTCGTTCTGGCTCGTCGCTACTTGAAAGAGCGCTGAATGGACTTCTCGCTTGTCTGTTTGTTGAGATCATGTACATAAACTTATTTTCTTTGTTGAGTGAGAGGACGAAAGGGAACGAAAGGGAACGAATGGTCGGCGGCCGCTTCTATCCAGCGGTTGGTGGCGCTTTCACGCACATCGGGCAACAACTCGGTGTGTGCATGGATACGTTCCAAGTCGAGTGCATTTAAGCGAACGTCCGCCCCAATCACCCGCCCAAGTCCTCCACTCTTCTTTCCAACGGAATGGAGCAACAACTCGCCTACCGAAAGCCCACAAAGGCCGCTTGCAAAAAGGCGCTGGACGAGACGATCCCCGACCTCATGCTCGACCAGAACTTCTCCGATGCCACCGTCGAGTTCCTCACCAACAAGATCATGCAACACGTGGCCGCCAAGTTCAAGGGTGAGTGAGCGGCCGGTTGATCGATGGATGCGTGTTGCAGAACTCCAGTACGAGCACTACAAGTTCCTTTTCTACGCGGTCCTCACCGAAAAGCGCGGGCAGGGCTTGCGGTCAGTTCGCGGGAGCGGGCGATCCGTTCTTTTGGTCAAAAACGAGTGAAACAAATAGTTTCGTGAGGGTAACCGCGAGATTTCGGTCCCTAAAATCCGTGCTGGACTTACCGAACAACATTCTTGCATTCGCCGATCAAATAATCGAGTGGACGCGAATTATTTGCCGCTTTTCTGCGCCCACCCGCTAAGCGATGCGTGAGGTCCGTTTAATGCCGCGTTTGATTTCAGCGTGCAAGTGGGCGGCTACTGGGACGCGAACAACGACGTGCTGGCGGCCGCCAAGTACGTGAGCGTGAGGGCCGCCTGTCGCCCCCGACCGGCCGCTCGTTGCAGAAGAAGGACCTCTGCTGCCACGTGGCCGTCTTCGCCGTCGTCCTCTACTGATCGTTCACTCGCTCGTTTATTCATTAAGCCACTAATCTCCGTCCTCTTCGCTGTCCACGACGACCAGCCGCTTGTTGAACGGCCGCGCTCGATGCGGGGCTGCAACCGAGGGAGTGGGCGAGGACGAAGAAAAGAACTCACTTTGACGTCCTCGTCCTCCGGTTGAGGGACGAAGCCCTTTGAGCGGGCGACTTCGAGCAGCTGGACGTCGGCAGTGTGGTTGGAATTCTCTTTTGCGGTTTCGTTCTCGTCCTCCAACGTGATCACTTCAATGTGCTGCGCGGAAATCAGTGGGTGGTGGGGGAGGACTCGCTTTTGGAGTCGGCGAGGCGGAATAACAGCGTTTCGACTTGCGCGTGTGCTTTCGGCGAGTGCGCTGGTCAACACTCTCGCCCGCCAACAAACGAGTTTCTTTCCATGCGGCCGGCAGCTTCCGTCGTTGCGGGAACGGCTCGACGTCGCGGACGGGACGGAAAGGAGCACGAGGGATCTTCTTCTTATTTGAGTGGAGTGGTCGGTCGATCGTGGAGTAAGGTGCGTAGCGGGAGGATCGATTCGAACGATGCAGCGGTGGATTGGAGGCTGCAGAGAAGGAGGTAGAAAAATTAAAGCGTTGGTTCAATCACCAACCTTCTCCGGCTATTTGTGAACGAGTGGGCGGAGCTGCCGGGCGGCCTTCCTGCTCGACGCTCGCAGTAGACGAAAAAACGTGGGCGAGCGGATTCCACGACGGCAGGGAGAAGAGCGACGTCCAACTCCAGCGACTTGCCTTTTCTTCCATTTCGTGTCGTTTGCAATTCCAGAACATCGTTGGGAATGACTGGGAAGCTGATGATCGCCTTGAACGCTCAAGCCGATAAGGCAACTCTCACCCCGAGCACAACTCGCGTCCTAGGTGTGCATAGTTCGCCTGTTTCTTCGAGCAGTTTGGACTTTGTTCCCCTGCTCGTAAGTGCGCAACCGAAAGGATGCTCGCAGTAACACGCCGTCGGTTCGGCAAACGGTGCGGCCACCGTGTGTTCGTTTCGGCGTAGAAGTGAGTGTGAAGAAACGAGGAACCAAGAGCGCTGATCGATCAAAAGTCAAGCGGAAATTCGATTCGAGGTTCAAGGGGAAGTTTATTCCGTTCATTTGCACCCGAGAGACCGCCTCCGTCGGTTTTATAAACACTGGAAAGTCGCCAACATTCCGCTTTTCACTCGCCTCTTCCAAGCGTTTCTGTTCGCCGTTCACGTTGCTGAAGTGAGCGGACGACCGACCGCCTTTCTGGCGAACACACCCTTCTACCTTGTCATTTCAGAACGATGAAAGTCCTCTGCCTGCCCACCGCTCTTTTCCTCGTTCTGCTCCTGATCGCTGTGGTCACCGGTTCGTTTCGATCACGACTACTCTCCTCAATCCTCTTTGCAGTCCCGCTCTCGGCCGGCCCCTCGTGCACTCCATCCACCTTCTGCGACCTCAAGTGCAACTCGAAGAAGATCTGCGGGAACCAGGCCAACTGCTATTGCAACTGCAAGCCGCAAAACTGTCAGTGTGAATGCGTTGCTTGACTGGGATCCTGTTTGCTTGATTGGAGAAATAAACAAAAAAGTGTGGTCAGTTGAAGAAAGAGACCGCCAAAGACATGAGGAAATGTTTGACCCTTGACCGCTTAAACGGCGAGTCAACGACGTCTGACGGCACTTCATTGTTTACCGCTTTTGCAAGCGAGTCCCCGCGAATCAACAAAGAGAAGCGACACTCAATAATGCTGAGTTCTCGGCTCCCAAGCGGTCTCGATTAGCGCGTTTACTCGTCGAACAACAAATCGTGTGAACACAACCGAATGCACAACAACAACAAGAAACAACGGGATTCATTGGTGGAAGCGAACGGGGATCGGCGTCATTCCGTCGTAGGCGCACGGGAAGAACTTCTTCTGCAGAATGGCGCCCCGACATCTCCTCGTTGGGCTTCTTTTGCGCCTTGGCTGCCGCGTCCACGAGCTCGCGGATCACCTCCTCCACGTGGACGCCCTCCTGCAGCTTCTGCACGGCGACGAAACTTTGACGGAGGAGAGAATCCGGATTCCTGAAAGCAGAAGAGCACGTAAATGAAGAGGAAGGTGGACGAACCGGAACATGTGACGCTCGATCTTGAAGCGTTCGACCGCTTTATCGTGGACATTTTGCGGTTCCTCCTCGTCCTCGGATCTGCAGATCAGAACGCCGTCCTCGCGTCCGTCCGCCGGGTTCACGACGAAGGCGATGTCGGCGATGTCTCGAGTCTCGAGCGGCACTCGCTCCCACTTCTTCCGCTCCAGATTGCAGGCGAAGAGGAACTCGCCGTCGCCGCCCCGGACGTTCTGCCCGTAGATGTGACCGTTGGGGCTGAAGCGATACCAGAAGAAGGGCTGAAACGATCAAATGGACATCGAAAAATGAGGGAAGCAACGAACGTCTTCGCCCGCGTCCAGACCGTCGAGCTTGTGCTTCGTCCACGTGCGTTCGGCCAGCGAGTACACCTGAAGAGTGTGCGGATCTTCCTCGTGGATCGCGAGCAGCTGCCGCCCGTCTGCGCTCAGGTGGGCGACGAACTAGCGATCTTCCGAATGGCCGAACGGGTGGACGGCGTTGTCGACCACGACCGCCCGTCCTTGGTCGATGTCCACCATCAAGAAGACGATCAGGCCGCCTCCGCAGCCGAGAACGACCCGCCGCTTCATCTCCACACCCTTGCCGGTGATCTCCACAAGGGTATAGGCGGAGTGAACGATGCCTTCTTGGGCGCGGTGCAGGACGATTTGCTCGTAGTCGTCGCCGTCCTTCGTGAGCCGCAACAAGTGCAACTCCTCCCGGTCGTCGTCCTGGACGTAAACCGCGACGAGGATCGCGTACGGACCGACGGGCGCCAAGTTGAAGATGATGGGGTTGCGAGACCAATCGGTTCGCGGCTCCTGCAGTCTGAAATTGAGCGGGTAGAACAATCCGAGCAGAGGAGCGTACTTGTAGGTGTTCCGCAGCAGGTCCACGACCATAAAGTCCAGCTGTTTTGAGAAGCGGTACATGTAGCGCCCATTCGAGCCCCAATCGTAGTTCTCCGAGAACTGCAAACACACAAGTGGTTAGAGGCATGAAAAGGAAGAACAAACTGCGTTGATCTCGTAAACGAACGAGTTCTTCGTGGACTGCCGCTCGTGGTCCAACGGCAGCACGGGCAGCTTCGCTTTCCTCGCGGCACTCCGCATCAAACCGTCCGATTCGGCTTTGCCTGATTTCGGCGCGAAAATTTCCCGTTTGAAAAATACACGGGACTCTTTGCGGGCGTCTTCCTCGCCACCGAGCCGCCGATTTGCATCTCCTTTTCTTCCACGCCGAGCGGCCCTCGCGCCCTCCGTCCCGACCGAGCGGCGGCGAGTCGCGCCCACTCCCCGCCGTTCGCGGCCGCCCCGAACGCTCGGAATGCACTGCGGGCGGCCGTTTTTGATCGCTTTTGAGCTTACTTTTCCGTATTTTCGACTCGTTTTTGGTAGAGCAATGGAATATGAAGGGTTCTTTTACGCGATAAGTGGGTTTTTTCCAAATTTGATTCCGAAGGGAAAAATCGCTCTCTGAATGAGTGCCACGAATATCGTCGCTTTTTCGTTTAGTTTTTGCTCATTTTTTCTGGAAATTCTGGACATGACAGTGGACATCGAGTCTGTTTTAGTGATAGCTCCTCGTTTTGTGACGTTGACCGTCAACGAGGTTATCGTTCGCTGTCGTTTTCGTGTTTTGGGCGTCGAGAATGCTCGTTTTCATCACTCAAGTGTTTTCAGGAATGCCGCGAGTGTCGAAGAAACAGTCTGGATCACGACAAGGATGGACCACGCGCCGCGCCCGAGCCGCCGCCGACCAGTCGTCCTCCAATTCAGCGGTAAGCTCGCTTCTTTTCGGTTTGATTGACGTCCAATTATTTTTTGCCTCATTTCAGACACCTTCCGATGAGTCCGAACCGCCCCCCCGTCCCGAACAAGGAGCGGAGCCGATGGACACGAGCGATCCCGCATCACAGGTAGGCGGACTGAAGCCATTCGATGGGAGCGGAGCGAAACGATCTGTGATTCTTCAACCCGTTGATTTCCTCTCGATTTCAGGTCGCCGAAAGTCCGCCCGCCGTCCACGAAGAAGCGGGAACCTCGTCGCTTGCTGCGGAGAACGCCCGTCTCTCCGCTCTCGTCGCTGACCTCCGATCGGGATTCGCAGACGAACGGGAGCAACTCGCCGGCGAACGGGACCGACTCGCCGCTCGGCTTCAAGAGGCGCAGGACAACGCGAGCCGGTGGAAGGACAAATGCCACGGGCTGGAGCAGGACCTGGAGGCCGCCCGTCGGGATCTTCGCGACGCCCAGCAGTCCGCCCGCCAGTCCGAGCGTCGACTTCAGATCGAATTGGAGAAGCAGGCGCGCCGCTCAGCTCCATCGACCACCCGCGAGCGGAAGCCCTTCTCTCCCCAATCGATGGACGACGAGGAGGCGGAGGACGAGCGGAACGTCGGTCCGCTCGACGAGGACGAGCCGATCGAGGAGGAGGACTCGTTCGTGAACGTTTGGGACGACGAGTAGGCGCGCGTGGACGTGGACGGTAAGTGGGCGGGTCATAAGTGCACGGAGTGACCGTTCCGCTTTCAGGTTCCGTCCTTCCGCTCGTTGGATCGACGATGTTCGCGATTGATTGTTGTTGTTGATGTTTGTTGTTGTCATAAAAAGTCGATCGACCACTTGTTTGATGGCTTGCACGCGTTTGGGGGCATTTCCGCCGCCTTCCCCTTCGGGCGGGAGCCGAAAAGCGAGGGGGCGGGCGGTCTTTCCGCCGGCGGGCGCGAAAATCGATCGGGCATCGCGCGCACTTTTCCGCTCGGGTGCCAGCGGGCCGAATCGGACGATTTCCACGGGACCTGACGCGGTGTGCTCGCGGCCAACCGAGCGGAGCGGCGGCCGGTTGGACGACACACGACCGTCTTCCAACACTCCGAGCAGCCGCACAGGCCCCGTGGAGGAGAGCTGAACGATTGGCGACACTGTGGCGGTCGCCTTTTGCTTGCGGCCCGTCGAATGGCCGCTCGATTCGGCCATGACGCCGGCTGAAAAAGACGGAGAAATCAGCGAACAAACGAGAAATATTCGCGGTACACTCGCGCTAAATTCGACAAAGAAAGTGCGCGTGTCGCTCAAAATAATTTAGCGAGTCGATTCGAACGAAAACTGCGCAAAATTCAACGAACATCCACGTCAAATCGACGGCGAACAACGGGCAATGCAGCAAGCAACGAGTGCCCGCCGCTTCGTGCGGACCACTTGACTCTGGGAGTCGAAGGGGGACACTTCTTTCACTCTTCTTTGAGTTGACGGCCTCGATCAACGGCGACTCGTCTCTTCGCTCGATCGAGTCGAAAGTAGTGAATACTCGTTGCGTCCTCAGCCCGCTTGAACAGCAAAACAATAATCAAACGCGCCAACAAACTAACAATCAAGGTGTGCGGATCAACTGACAAGAAAGACAGCGGAACACGCGCCCACTGACCACAACCCCAAGCATCTACTTCGCATGTTAATTTGCTTCGCACTCGGCTCCATCGGCCGATCGGCAAGCCGTGGAGTGTTGTTTTACTCTTTCGCTCTCTCGTCTGGGCGCCACGCTCCCGTCCCCTCGATCGATTCGTCTGGGAACGGCGGCCAAAATCTTCCGCCCCGCTTGCGGAGGGGCAGAGTGGGCGTTTTGAAAAGATCTCCGCTTTTCAGCCGATCACGATCGCTTCGAGCTACTTTCCGCCCATTTTTCCGCTTCACGTGTCCTCAACCAGTCCACCTTCAGCTCCTCTTTGCCCCTTCACTGCAGCGATGGGCGCGTGGTGCCTGGCCGAAGTGCACGAGGACGAGGGCGGCGAGCATCTCGCCTTCGACCTGGCCGCCTTCTTGAAGAAACTCCGCAAAAAGAAGTACGCGAACAAAAAGGTTCGTCCGCCTTCTCTCCGCTCACTCTCGTTCAGGTGTGCGTGGTGGGGATCGCGGGAGGGTCGCGGCGCGGGAAGTCCTTCTTTGTGCACATGGCCCTCCGCTTTCTGCAGTGGAAGCGGCGCCACCCGGACGAGGAGGGCAACCCCCTCGAGTGGATGGCCGAGCGGGTCGACGGGGCGCCCGACTTCCACGCGCGCACGAGCGGGATCGTCGTCCACGAGCGGCCGTTCGTCGTCGAGGTCCGTCCACAATCTGTCCTCCATATCTCTCTTTTTCCTCTCGTTGCAGCAAGGAGATCTCGTCGTCTTCTTCGTGGACTCGCAGGGGACGGGCGGCGAGCAGACGAGCCGGGCGGGATCCGCCCTCCTGTTCGCCTTCACGCTCCTCCTCTCCGATGTCTTCGTGAGTACTCTTCCCGCTTTTTGTTCACACTCTTGCCCAGATCCTGAACGTCGACCGAGAAGTGCGCTCCCGGCCGCACTTGGCGGAGCTCGCCGACTTCGCGGCCATCGGTGAGGAGGCGCTCGCCGCCCATTCGGAGGAGACGGGCGGAAATCCGTTGGCCGTAGGTTCTCATCGACAACGCCTCTCGTTCATTCCTTCTCTCCAGAAACTGCTGCTCCTCTCGCGGAACAACGAGCAGAGCGGCGGCCTGGGGATCGACGGCTGGAGCGGCCGGCTGGACGACGTCCTCGGCGCCCGGAACGAGAAGAACGCGGCGGTCCACAAGAAGGTGGGCGAGTTGTTCCGCTCGTTCGCCCACTGCCGCCTCCCGTCGCCCGGCTCGAAGGCGGCGGCCACGAATTTCGACGGCGATCCGAACGGTTCGCTCTTGATTCAACCGAGCTCTCACCTCTCGCTCGGTTTGCAGAAATGAAGTCGCGATTCCGCAACGGCCTGGACCAGGCGATCCGCTTCTTGGTCGCCGACCTCCAGCCGAAACGCGTGGACGGCTGGCCGGTGACCTGCGGCGAACTGGCCGTCTGCCTGGAGGAGTACTGGGCGCCGTTCTTCGAGACCTTCCGTGTGCCCCAAGGAACGTCCATCCGTGAAGTAAATGCTTTATTCCAGCAGCAGACCAATCAAAGCTTTGCAGGCGATCGTCGACCGGAAGCTGCAAGCGGCATTTGACCGCGCCCTCCACGACTACGAGGCGGCGCTCGAGCGGAAGGCAAACGAAGCGGCGGCCGCGCTGGACGACTCGGCGGAACGCGAAACGGCCCTCTCGTTCGTCCGCCGAGTGCGCGTGCCGGCTGACGAGCGCGAGAAGTGGGCGAGTCGCCTCCAGGAAGCCCTCGGCCGGCACTCCCGCCTGTTCGCCGCGATCAACCGCGCCCGCTACGAGACGCTCGCCGAGCGGGAGCGACGGCGCGTGGACCGCCGCTTCGACGAGCTGCACGCCCGCCTGCTCGCCCACTTCCGCTTCGTGCTGAAGGCGGCCGCCGACAGCAAGCCGCCCGTCTTCCGCGCGGCCCACGAGTGCGTGCGGGCGCGAGTGCTCGCCGACTTCCGCCGCGCCGCTCTCCGCTGAAGCGGCCGCCCGCGAGCAGCACCAACGGACCGCCGAGTTCGAGGCCGCGCCGGAAGCCCCGAAGCTCCTTGGCGCTGTCAAGACGTCCAGCGGCCAGGAGGTGGACGTCGAGCGGGCGCTCTCCGTCGCCCAAAGTGCGTGGAACGACCTCTTCCCCGAATAGCCGTCTTGTTCCCTCCGTCTGTTGTTGTACCCACTTTCATTCGTCGAAGTACACGACATAAACGTGATCTTCCGCATTTGAATTCCAACAAAGCAGCACTCACATCAGGATGAGCTGGAGCTCCGTGGACAGCACGAAGGTCGTCTTCCACGTCTGCGATCAGGTAGGAAGCTCGCCCTGTTCACTTACGAGTTCTCTCCTTTCAGCTCGCGCACGGGAAGCTGTTCCACGCCGCCGATTACGGGGGGTTCGGACCGTTAAAGAGTTCGGCGTCGACTACTATTTCGGAAAGATCACCCACTTCACAGACACGATGATCGACCGCTTCGGCGAGGCCCTGGGAGCGCCCATCGATCAGTTCGACATCCGCGACGTGCAGGACATCTCCGGCTCCGTGATCGCGGCCGTCAGCCAGTCCGTGAGCAGTTCTATGCGCAAACCGCCGAAGAAGACCGCCCGTCCAGAACGCGCCTACCGCCTCGACCCGACCTTCCGGACAGCAGGTCGGCGTACGTCGCCCACAAACAAGGGGCGGCTGATTGCCTACCAGCTGCCGAACTCCATGCGAAATGTCGTGGACGACGTGCCGCTCGTTCGCTGCCGTCCGGAGACCGCGCGTATTCAGATGGCGGCTAATCCGTTCGCTCGTGGCGGCGAGCGGATCGCGTACTACGGCTGGGACCTCCGAACCAACGAGGACATCGTGCTGAAGGAGTACCGCCACGTGGGATCGGCCGCCTACTCGGCCCGTCGCCACGAACTCGCCAACCAGCTGCAGACGGTCGCCTCTTTCTTTTCCTCCCGTTTCATGACCGCGTGCAAAAAGGCGTTGAGCGGACGAGATCCCCGCCAATCTCAAGTTCCTGATGATCAAAACGCTCGCCCTCGGATTGTAGGCGGACGTCCGCTACATGAGCTGCGAGTCCCGTCTGAAGTCCCCGCAAAGTACATCCGCTTCACCAACAACCTGCACTTTGTGATGCCCGAGGTGTGCGTAAAGCCGCAGGGCATCGCTGTCGAGTTGCTCCGCTTCGTTCTCGCTTTCTCCCACTACACGTACACGGCAAGTCCTCCACTCATACACCTCCCTCATTCAATTCGGACTGCAGGTGACGAACGGGAAGCTGATGGTCGTCGACCTGCAAGGGACGATCATGCCGACCACCGCCAGCGGTCGTTCGACCGTTCTGCTCACGGATCCCGCGATCGACTGCGAAGACCGCACCCGCTTCGGCGCGACGAACATGTCGAAGCTGGGAATGAAGCTCTTCTTTGAGAACCACGTGTGCAACGAGTTCTGCGCGGCTCTGCAACTGCCGGCCGTTGATCCAGCGAGTGTTCTTGAAGGGTAGATCTCTGCTCAACAGCCCCAATGTGTCCATCCGTTTTTTTCTCATTTTTGTTCCTACTGTTGTTCGAGTAAAGTCGGAAAAGAGTAGCCAGCTGATTGCGATCGAAGAACGGAGTCGCAGGGCGAAGGATAGGGGGCATTGGGCGGTGTTTGCTGCATCCGTTTGCGTTGAGATGAGCTTTGAAGTGGGCGGTGGACTTGCACGAGCTCCCTTCTGCGAGAACGACCGCCCGGTGGTGATCGAGCAGTCGTTTGGCGACGAGTACCTCTCACTCCTCTAAGGCAGACGATGCTGACGTGGACGAGCGACAGGAAGATCTCTTTCTTTGTCGAGAATCTTTTGGATTGAAAGCGCGAGCCGGCCGTTCGCCCATTCACTCCACGCACTCTTCGAGCAGGTTAGGAAAAGAGATCGCAATCTGTTGGAGTGATTCAGTCGGTGAATTGTGGGCCCACTCGTCCACCTCCAGCCTGCCTACTGCCGAATCAATCGACGTTTACTCAAACAAAACAAAGCTACAACAACGCGAATCATTCGATCTTGACGGCGATCTCCTCTTCGTCTTCCGAGTCGTCGCTGTCCTCTGCGGCTCGTCTCCCCGCGCGTCCCCGCTCTCGATCGTTCGCTTCGGCCTCGATGACCGCCCGCATTTCCTCTTCGGTCAGCGCGTCCTCCAGCTTCGGGTCGAGCAGGAGCAGCCGCTTGAGTTGCTCGTCGGTCGCCTTCTTCCGATTGCGCGCCGCATGCCGCAAGTCGCCGGCAGTGGGTTGAGGGGTCGAGTCGGCCCGCTTGCTCGGAACTGCGCCGCATTGAACGAGGACGAAGTTTGTGGTCAGATTGCGGAGTTGAGCGTACTGTTCCTGCAAAGTGGAAGGAGAATGGAGGCCTGCGGTTGTGGAGGCTTGCCTGCGAGATTTTTATCGCCTCCTTCGTCTGCCGGTCGGTGGCGTCCCGCTCGAAGTTGTGAACGGCAAGCTCGTGGAGTCGTCTCTGCTTTTCATCCGCCAGGCCACTCCCGCACACCGAACACACGAAGTGGCGCTCGTTGTGGACGTGGGTTGCGGCGTGGTTTTGAAGCACCAGAACGAGCGGGATCCCGCACTCCTCGCAGTTCTGGAAGGCGAGGAGGTGGTTGAGAGATTCGAAGAACGTACGCCATCGGCTCGATTTGCAGCGGAATGAACGAGCGGTCGTTTGGGCTCACCTGTGGCTTGTGCGGTCGACTCGTCGGCCGATTCCTCGTTCGTTTGCTCGAAATCTTTAGTGGGCGCCTGCAGAAAAAAGAAGATAAAGAGACAAGGTGTATTGGGTCGTCAACAAATTTTCGCTTCACGGAATGCCAAAATGGGGCGTTTCGGCCGACCGGTCGCGTCCGAACTCGAACTGTTGCGCGTGTTTGTGCGGCATAACGCGTGCAAAAACGCGCACAGCGCTCTCATTCGTGGACTCGCTCGAATTCCCTCGCCAAGCGCCAACCACAAAGTCTTGGCATTCCGTGAAGCGAAAATTTGTTGACGACCCAATAACTCACCTCGATTTCTGCTTCTTCTCCATTCGTCCCCTCCGCGTAGCGATCGTAACCGTGGACCGTGTGCTCGTGGCGATCTCGGCGGATGCGACGGGCGTAGGACGCACCGCAGACTGCGCACGTGTGTCGGGAACGCTTAGAATGCGTTCGCTCGTGACTCCACAAAGCTTTCGACGGATATTTCACTCCGCAGTGCCGACAAAGGAGCTGAAAGGAGGCTGAATAACGAGAGAAAGGAATGGGAGCCCATCTTTCTGCACGACAGACCGGTAGTCGTTCCACTTGTTTCCTGCAGTCCATCTCGCTCGTCTCGAAAGCGATCGTAGTTGTGCTTCGAGCGTTCGTGCCGATTGCGAGCGTCCGCTCGTTGATAGCGAGAAGTGCACAACGAGCACTGGTAGCCGCTGGTGGCCGTGTGCGTGCGGAGGTGGGCGTTTTTGGTATTCGGTAAGTAGTCCAACGAGCAGTGCGGACATTTCCACTGAAACGAAGAAGCGAGAAATAGAAGGAGCTTCACGGACAGTACCAGAACATCGTTCTTCTCGATGACCTGAATGGGAAATAAAGAACGAGACCGAAAGTCACACACTCACCGTGGTTTCTTGTCCCAAACGCTGCCAATGTCTCCAATGCGCGGTTCGGCGGAAGTACTTATGTTGACGCCGCTCGTGTTGGTTGCGATCCTGCGGTCGGCGGAATTTCGCTCCGCACATGGCACACAAGTAGTCGCCCGTGTCCGTGTGAGTGCGTTCGTGACGCGACAACGCTTGTGCCGCGATTTCGGCTCCGCAGTGTTGACAGGCCTGCAATCGGGGCAGGTGACAGCGGCGGAGAAATTTATAAATTCCTCACTTTTCGCTGCTTCTTCCGCAAAGACGGAACGGAAAGCTCGGCGACGTCTGGAGTTGGACTGCCGACCGCTGTGGAACGAGTCGAAGACGACATCGCAGGCCCCAGTCGCTTCCAATCGAATTCGAAGATTGCTAGATGCTCTGAAATCAAAATGGACGCGCGGAAGACGAAAGCGGCGTCCCCCGCCCGAACGCAACGGCGAGGCGACGGCGGAAAAAAGCGTTCGCTCGGCCAGCAGACGGCCGCCGCTTCCTTTTGGCGAGCGATCGAGTTGGCCGGCCGCTCGTCGCACTCCTCGCTTTGCGGGGGCAACCCGAACGGCCGCGCAAATCGCTTCGTCGCGCTCATTTGCCGTGCCTAAATGGGAAACAGATGTGCGCGTGCATTTGGATGTCACACTCGCTTCTTGCAGGAGGATGAGTCATTCAAAGCACAGGCGCGTTTATTGTCAACACAACCATACGACAGGATAGAGTAAAAGTCATTGCACTAATTACGAGTGTCGAAGAGGAACTTAAGACGGACGCCTTTGTACACGAGCGAGTACGGGTCATTATGCTCGTTCCTTCCTTTTTCTGCCCGTTCTACTCCAATCGTTCGGCCGCTTTGTCGCAAGACAACCCCGCTTCCGACCACTCGCTCTGGAACAAATGAAAAGATTGAAGAGAACGAACCCCGTCGACGATTGGGACCTACAGCTCAAGATCGTTGACCACTTGGCCGTTCTTCTTCTTCGCGCGCTTCCGTCCGACCGTCCGAAGCCGACCGCTCGCATCGCGTCTACGGCCGCCTCGCCGAGCCACAGGACGTCGTCCACCTGCGGAACAAACAGTCGGAGGAGATCGAAGGAAACCCACTTTGAGGAAAACGCAACCCTCGGCGTAACATGTGAGCTTCAAGCGGCCGCTGAGGGCGCGCAAGTGAGTGAGCGCTCGACCGTTTGCTTGTCGCTGTCTTCACGATCAGAGCAGAAGCGTGAACTTCTCAACCGATAAATAACCGCTACCTCGACCTTCTGTCTAGGCCCACCTCGCAATTCTTTATCCAAAAACGATCAAACAGCGGACAAGAGAACACCCTCGCACAAGCGACAGCCTCTGTTCATTCCTCAAAG
>JAMPIO010000396.1:0-72684 GCA_024699865.1 Aphelenchoides fujianensis | reverse complement strand
ACGAGCGCCGGCGTCGTGCTCGGTCGTTCGCACCTGAACGAATCAGGTGACTTGCGGGTGCAGCAGGAGGTCGCCTACCGACGGAAGCGACCGCCGTTTGGCCGCGTTTGCCGCCCGGGCAAAAGTGAAAGGGCGCCTTCCCGCTTTCTGTTGTTTAGTAAGAGAAAGCATGGGTCGAACGGATCGCTGAAACACTCAAAGGATGCACAAGTAACAGCGAATCTGCTTTGTTCCCCGTTCACTATTCACGAAGCAACAGGTAGAGGGCAGAAAAGATAGTTGACGACGACGGGAAGCGAGCGCGTCGTAGAAATTAGCGGCGAAATGCTAGAGACGGCGGACGGAGGACGCGACGCGGTGGAGCGGGGATGCGCTGGACGATTGGAAGGGCATTCCACACCGGCCAGTAGTCAGAAAATCCATGCCTCATTCAATCATTTCCCCCGTTAACAATCATCAGTTTATTCAACAATTCGACTCAAACAAGACCCACTTCGCACTACTTTCTGTCGACACAACGAAGCGGACAATGTCGATGGAAAATCGGAGGATGTAAAGCGGTTCGAAGCACTTTCAAGACCAAAGGCAAGAAACGGAAGACATTCGTGAAAAACATGTTGTAAAACAAAGCAGGTTGTGTTGAATAAACGAAAGTAGAAACCGCTTGAGGCCTCGGCTTCAACCGAATAACATGAAGGCCGCGTTTTGGGGTGCCGTCAGACCGTCGAGCCTGAACACACAAAGTAGTCGATTGGAAGTGGGGAAAGGCGTACCGCGAGTCGTGAAAAGGCCCTTCTGGCGGAGGCCCGTCCGGCGTTTGTTTCTGAGCCAGGAGTCGAGGCACCCCGTCCCCGAGCTGTTCGAGAACACGTCCTGCAACCTCTTGCGGTGGATCGGAAAAGAAGACGGCTGCTCACGGGATGGATGGCGTGCGGGAGTTGTGCGAGGAACGTCGAGACCATGAGGCGCCGCTCGACAGCCGTTGGCGATCCGGTCGAGTCTGCGTGGATCAGCAGGTAATCTGCAATCGACACAACCGAATCAAAAGGAAATCACTGCACTCACGTCCGAGAATGTTCGTCAATTTGGAGCGAATCGTTCGATCCAACTCCAACCGGCCGTCGCTTTTGGCCAACGAGCGCAAGTGCTCCAAAATAGCGTTGCCACAGTTGCTGCGCGAAAGAATGTCCATGGCGTCGATCTGCAAACAATTGAAGTGGATTAGAAAAAAAAGAAAGCGAACTCGACGGAAGAACAAATGCGAGCAGGCCTCGGGGAAGTGCTCGTGCTGCGGGCACGGCTCGTCCTCCGGATTGCGCGGGCCCTTCGGCGGCTCCTCCACCGACGGCTGGCCGCCGGCAACGATTGCGTGCAGGTACTCCAACGACTGCAACAAGAAAGAATGAATCGACCAACGCGGGACTCACCCTTTTCACGTCCTGCGGGGTCTCGTCAAAGAACGAGAGCAACAAACGAGCACGAATGTGGTCGAGAATTTCGGCCGTGCGGGCGGCCAGTCCGTGCTCTGCCGACCGCATTGTTAGACGAAATAGTTAAGTTAGACTCACTGGCCGGCTGCTTGCACAGGTTTCTTCCGCACTCGCACTGGCCTTGGAGAAACTTCTCGAGCTGCTGGATGTGCGCGTTCCCGTCCTCCAGCTTCTTCATCTCGCGCAGCAACTCGCTAAACAAACGCGGCTATCAGGGCGGGCAGGCAGACCCCAGAACCTACCGCTTCTCGCTCACAAGCGCCGCCGCCTTCAAGTTCGCCGCCTTGGCCTCGTCTTCTTTTTTGGCCAACTCGAGCTTCAGCTGCTGCATTGCTAGCTTTGTGGCGGTCAGCTCGTCCTGGTCGGTCGCCAGTTGATTCGCGACCTCGTTCACGAGCGGCTCACCCTTTGAGACCTGAAAGGAGTGAAGGTTGGTGTGTGGAGAAGCCGATTCGCTCACTTGGTCGCCGTGCTCCGAAACATTGAGGCGGGACAACAAGGAGTTGATGTCCAAAAGCATTTTGCGACCTTCCTCGTACTGGCGAGAGACCTTGTGGAACATTTCCGTAACGAACTCGCTCGAGCGTCGGCCGGAGAGAGCTGAAAGAACACCGAGCACGAGACAATTGCGGCCAATGAAAGAACGTACCGTCAGGCTGCCAGGAGGCCGGCCGCTCGAACTCCATTGGGACCTCCTTGTTCACGGCCGAGTTGAGCATCGACGACACAGCGAACACGAACTGCGGGTTGATGCTGCGGGTTTCGAGGGTTTCCGAAACAGCCACTTCCCCGTGCAAGGAGCTCAGACCGCCGCTGACGGTCTCCAGATCCTCGTGGGAGATGATCGAGAAATCGCTGGATCCCTCGTCGTCGTCCTCTATCTCTTCCGGCTGAATCGACGGCTTATGATCCGTCTTTTCTTGGCCGGGCATTGAACGCAGTGGACTAGCTGATGTCTAAACAAAAGATGCAACTCAGGTTTGTGAACAGCGTGATCGACTCTATAGGCGCGCATTTAATTTTCAGGATCTCCATTCGCATGCGAACGCACAACGCGGTTCAGAGAGGGATTGGGAAATGGCAACGGAGAAATGTGGACAAGCTGTATGTGCCAAAAGGGCAGCAAAAAGTATCCCGAAACTGGAAATCATCTGCTGCGTCGAACAACTTTCCATTGTAAACACCGATTTCGAAAGCAAAGGTTGTCTGTCGAAATAACAGCGAGCCGCAAGAGCGCGCGGTTGGCGGCAGCAGCGCAAGGAGTGAATAAGGCAGAAAGACGGCTTCAACGCGATGGCATTCCTCCCACAGTTCTCTGGCATTCCGCTGCAGCGAAACGGCGAGAGACCGCATGTCATCATAATCACACACAACGAACTTATGACCGGGTGTGCTCAAAATTCACGGTAACAAAAATCGTGTAGTCCTGATTCCGTTTCGATCGTGATACTTTCAGACCTTAAGTTTCATTCAATACCAAGTCCAATGTCGGTACGGGCATCAAACATCACTAGACGGAAAGCAGCTTGGCGGTAGATGAGCGCACTGCGCGGCGGCCGGCCGCATTCCAGTAAAGGTTCGGCCAGAGCCTGACTCAACAGACAGGGAACTCGTTTATTCGTCACACAGGAAATGAACAAATGCGGAGTGAGGAGGCGCTCGGCTCTTAGAAATACAGAAGTGGCTTGCGGCCCTGAACCGACCTTCAAGTCGCCGTCAAAGACGGAAGTCACGGGCTTGGGCTTGGGCGGCGGTTCGTGGCTCGAATCGAATGCACGAGGGACCTTGATTATCAGCGGGCGGACTTGAGAGCGTTGGGCGACTTGAGAGCGGCAATCTTCTTGAGGCCTCAGAAGGTCCTTCGATCTGGAACGAGAGAGGAATTAGTCAGAGGTTCGAGAGGCGACCGGCGACGTCAGCCGCCTGCGAGCGACCGTCCGACTGGCGCGTTCCGCGGTCTCTTGCCGCTTTAAATCCTCCAACTTCGTCCCGTCCGATCGGGCCGCACGGCTCAAGAGCGGGACGTGGGGCGATGACGGGCGGCCGTCCGACTTCGCGATCCCGTCCTTGTTTGCGAGGATTTCGTCAAGGTGACGCGACCGGCCGCACGACTTGACTGCCGCTTGTTTGCTGGCGCGTCCGCGATGAGCGAACGAGTTTCGTCTGTCGCCTCCTCTCGGCCAGGCTCTTTTGTTTCTGCGGCCTCCCAAAAGCACCCGCCCAGGCGACGTGATCGTCTCGATTGGCCCGCCGAGCGGCTTCTGCGCTTCGCCCTTTTGTTTGGTTGGTCCGCGTAGGCCGTGATTCATGGGGATCAGAGAGCACAACCGATTGAAACATAGGAACCGGTAATCCGCACTTTACAGTTGCAGATGAATAAAAGTAAGTGAGCGACTTAGTGGTTTAATGGAACTAACGAGAAAAACAACAAAAAAGAACCCAAGATCAAACAGCAATGTTTACGGCGTTAGAAAAAGAAGAAAAGTGGTGGGTGTTTGCGATGATACAGCGCGAGCCCGTCCGGTGGCCCCGTATTGATTCTGCCACGCAAGGTATCTGTAAAAAGTGGGCGAGTAGACGGAAGTGACGGCGGAAACTAACTTGTGGATGTCCGCCTTGGTAGAGGAGGGCGAGACGCGGTTCATGGCCTGTTTGAAGTGATCCATCCGAATGGCCTTGTCCTCCAACAGACTCGTCGAGAGATGCTTGGCCACTGAGCGGTAGTCCTCCAGCGATTGGATGCAGTCACGCAACGGCTGCATGGCGGCGTCGCGGCACACGTTCGAGACGTCTGAGTGGGAGTAGCCGTCCATCTGCTCGGCCAACTCCTCCAGTCGAACGTCGTCGTCCACCTTCACGGCGACCAGCGATAGCTTCATCTGGCAGAGGCGCGTCTCATAGTCGGGCAGGCCGACGTACACGCGTTTCTCGAGCCGCCGACGGAACGCGTCGTCCAGATCCCACGGGCAGTTGGTGGCAGCGAGCAGCAGGACGGATTTCTCGCTGTCCGTGCTCATGCCTGGACAACAATGAACAGCGAATAGGAAGCAGACGAACCGTCGATCTGGATGAGCAGTTCGCTCTTCATCCGACGCGACGCCTCGTGCTCTGTCGCCGAGCCTCGCTTTGAGCAGATCGAGTCGATCTCGTCAATGAAGACAGTCGAAGGCGCGTAAAAGCGGGCCTCAACAAGAACAATCGAATAGACAAAGGCGGTGGCAAAAAGAACTCGCCATCTCGAATAGCAGTCGGATCAACTTCTCAGAGTCGCCGCGGTACTTCGAAGCGACCGACGACGTGGAGATCGCAAAGAACGTGGTGTTGCACTCGGTGGCCACCGCTTTGGCCAGCATCTAAACGGAACGAGCGGATTCAACGCAACAAGAAAGAGGACACCGACCGTCTTGCCCGTCCCCGGCGGCCCGAACAAGCAAACGCCGCGCCACGGACGGCGGATCCCCTGCTAGCAATCGATGATGGAGAAGAGGGGAGGGCGGAACTCACCTTAAAGTAGTCGGAGAAAAGCATCGGCAGGAGCGCCGCTTCGGACAGCAGCTTCTTTGTGCTTTCGTGGCCCGCGATGTCCTTCCAGTAGACGTTGAGGTCGCGCTGAAGGACTGTCCGCTCGATCGTGTCGACCATTTCCCGCTCGTAGCCGTTCGAGTCGAAGACCTTCCCGCCGTCGGCAGTCGACGAAACGAACGTAGCGTTCACGTCCGCTGCCGAGTGGTCCAGCGGGACTTGAGGCAAGGCGCGGGGGACGGACGTGTCCTCGTTCTTCGTGTGCTTCAGCGAAGCGGGCGTGGAGACGACAAAGCGGCGGGGGTTGGCGATCGTGCTGTAGCTGAACAGCTGCTTCTTGCGGTTGGGCGACGGCGTTGGGCGGTGGGCGCTGGGCTTGCTCGCGTCCGCACGTTTGATCGTGGAACGCTCGAGGGCTGCGGGCCAAACCATTGGATCCGTGGAGTCTCGGGGCTTCCGCGCACTTCGATTCTATCAAGCTCGGCGACCAGCTGAAGAAACAGTTTGCTCTCCTTTTCGGTTAACGCCCGTCCCTACAAGCGGGCGGTGAGAACGCGGCGGACTGTCAGGTGGGCGAACTGGCTATCGATCGATCAGCGGGAGATCAAAAAGGGTTTCGAGCGAAGAACGGCGGAATGCTCACCGAAACGAGGTGATTTCTGCGCGCATTAGCTTTTTCCGCTTGGATTTGCTAGTTGTATGAAAAGAGGGCCGCTTTAGTGGCCGATCTCTGCGTTTTGACGCGCGCTCTTCAGCTGATCTATCAACTCTAAAAGCGGCCAGTGAATTTCGTGAATGAGTGAATTTCAAAAACCGGACGATCGATTGCCGCAAATCGCGCGGAAGGGATTCGCGTGTGAGTGGCGGGCGCTATCCAATTCGTACTGCAAGCGCGGAAATATAAGAAGGCGTAAACGACAGGCGTGCACGCGGCGAGTCGCAAGACTTGTTTTTTTCCGCTCGCTCGGAAGTGAGCGGCGCAAAGCGCCCCGAATCGTAAGCTGAAATCCCGATGGAAAGGTCGCTTGGCATTCCGTTTCGGCCGTGTGTTGGCGGACGCTACGGCTAAAAAGCTCTCATTTTGACGCGGCAGATCGCCTCGTTCATAAGCCGACTTTTCGGATTAGAAACCGCAATCTCGGTCGTCTTTTTCTCTTTCATCGACCCACCGAATGTCCGCCTATCGGTTCCTTGATTGGTGCAGGTTTCTCTACTCGTGCTTCATTCAATCATTCCGTTCTTGTTTAGTGGCCGAGGGCGATGAAAACGTTCGCCAGGTGTTGGTTCCACCACTTCGACATGACCGCCGGCATCGTCTATGACATGATCAACGAGCCGGCGAGCATCGGCAAGCGGATTTTTCCACTTCGTCTCTGATGCACTCGACAAAAGGTTTCGCCTTTTTGATCTGTGAAACCGTTGGAAGTTTTCATTTAGGTACCGAAAGTCATTTAAATTCAAATACAATGGGTTTGCTTCAACTGCTTATATCTACCGTTTCGAAACTTCTTGCTCCCAAAACCACGTCGTTTGCGTTCACATCTCGACGTCAACGATCGCTCGTTGCAACGGAAGAACGCCTCGTCGCGCTTCACAAACGTCTGTGTTTGATTGGAACTCGGCGATTTCGTCTATTTTTGAGCGAATACTGTCCGTTCACTCCGTTCAGTTATTACGGCATCAAGGAAACGGACACAAACAGCTGAAGTCGCTTGCAAATGCAGTCTTCGAATACAACGGCGCGCACAGCGGTATCCACCACCCGCAAACTACACTCAATTATCTGTTTTGATGTCAGCAAATGAAAAAAGTTTAATAGCGGCAGCGACAACCGAAAAAACCTATCGCGATGCCGGAGTGGAGAACTCCACCACAAAACGTTTCATTACTCGGCGCCAACCAATTGTTTAATAATCATAAACGGTGGTCAGACGGGCAACTTCGTGTTTGACACCTTTGCCAAGTTTCAGGAGAATCGATCCACTCATTTACACACCCGCCCGCTGTTTGCGCGATATCAGGGGTGTCTTTCGCGTTTGTCGCAGGAGCCATGTGGGCCAAGGACAACAAAAAACTGCACCTCACTGAAAAGCTCACATTCTGCGCTTTCGATTCAGCCCACACACGTATTATCACGCCCGACAGCCGACGAGAAAGACGAAATTGAAATTCGCCGAAGTTTCTCAAACCGCCACAAAATTTTCGATCCATACCGCTGGGATCCCGGCAAGTCCTCCCGAGCCAAGCGCGGTCTTAAAAGGGGCGCAAGACCTTTTTCTAGATTGCATTTTTTTTGTTTGTCAAACAAAATTCTGGGAGCCGCGAACGGCGCGCCCTAGTGTGGACCTCTTCGATTTTCCGCCTCGACCTTCCGACTTTGGGCGACCACAACTTTCTTCAACAACATTTCCTGATGATGCGGTCAACTGATAAGATGTTCTTCGTTCCAAGGCGCATCTTTTTGTCCACAGGACGGGTGAATTCGGCCGTGCGCAAAAAACGGTACGGCGCGGAACGTCGGCACGGAACGTTGAACGTGCCCGCCGCCGGTTGAACTGCACATTTTCGGAGCCCGCACAGGCACTTTACTGTAGCCAAAAAAAATTTCAGATCGATTAAACGAAAGATGAAAGAATTGAGAGGTGGTTTGTGACGGACAGAAATAGCCACATTCTTTCGTGCCAGCGCGTGAGTGCGCCCTTTCGGATGTGATGGTTTGCGGAACGATGTAGCGCTTCGACCGTTGGTCCAAACAGTCTGGAATTTTGACATAAAATCTTATTTTCGCCAACTTCCATCAGCCAAAAAGTTTTTGAAGTCGCAACACACGTTTGAACGGGCGAAAGTTACTCCATTTACGGGGGGATTGCTGTTCTTCACCCACCGTTCTTATTTCGCTCGCTAGGCCGGACTCCGATCAGTACTAGGGGGCCGGATCGAAAGACGGAAGAGGAATCGTTTCGAAATAAACTCGTCAGAAATTATTTTCTGTTCGGCATCATACAATAAGAATGAACTCGTGCGGGTCCGACGCGCACACGGAAGTCGAACTTTCATGCGGGTAACGAATGACAAGATTCGGTTGCATTTGTTAGCACGCAAACATACGAACAAGGAAGTCGGCCTTAACTGCCGGGCGAGTCGAAGAATCGGGCAAGTCGCCTGTCCGGTTGTCGAGTCAGCGAGTAGCGTGCGGCCCGATTGGTTAGTTGATCACTCTACTGCTCCAAGTGTTTACTCGATTGGATTGCTTGTTTTTATTGTTGCCTTGGCTGTTGATCCCCGTTCGTCAGCTGAACATTCGTTGCTGCAAAATTCAGCCAGAAAGATGAAAAACGCCCGACGCTCTGCCATCAACTCCAAAAACTTCGTCTCCACGACGGCTAGAATTGGCACCCAACTGCGCGGCGAGGGCAACACGACCCGCCGGGTCAAAAGTCCGCTTTCTACCCGCCGCCAATCGAGTGCTGACCGCGCGATCTGCTGCCGCCCTCCGCGCGCTAAACGGACTCCCCACCCGGCCGACGGTCACTCGCTCAAACGGTCACTTGCTCTAACGAGCTCGCTTTTCTGGGCTTTTTCTCCCGCTCGGAAAGAAAGAGCGGCGCGAATTTTTGCTTGCATTCGAGTTTCCTGGCTGCAATCGTCGAGCTCTATATCCACTTCTTTCGTTAGTTGTTGATGTTCCAACGATCCTCCGTTCCTGCCGGTAGAACGGAACATTTCTTGGAACTTTCGTGTGAGATTTCGCTAATTTCCGCCCGAATTACCGTTCGTGAGCTACTCTTTTCTGTAGAAGCGCGATCAATGCGTACTTTTTGTGCAAAATTCCTTCGAAAAGGTTGAACGGATAAAAACGAACGATTTCTTCGGAAATTTCTGCAGAATGTTCGGTTTTCCGCGTGTTTGGATTCCATTCAGTTGCATCTTCGTGTACCTGTTTAAAGTATTTTTGCTTCCAGGAAAATCAGACGGCCGTGCGTTCGCTAAATGTCCGAGCCCGCTGGCAGCTCCATGTATCACTGCGTCCTCTGGTTGGTGGACGTGTTCTACGAGGCCAGGTGAGTCATGTTTTTTTGTTGCTTATTTTCGCCGTCAGTTGCAGGATACTCAGGCCAGTCGGGCGGCTCTTTGTGATCCGTCGCTTGCTCATCCGGTCTCCCACTCGTCCGCCAAGTTAAGCCGTCGGCGTCGTCGGTCGCCCGCGTTGCCGAGGATCCCGTCCGACTCGTGTCTAGGTCTGTCCGGGCTGATGGCTCGAGCGACGAGGAGGCAGCGCGGGCGACCGTTTGGCCTCGAAAGTGACGGCCGGACACCCCCGTCTAGGTTAGTCTTGACTGACGGCGGGGACCCGACAGCTGCGACGAAAGGCAGACGACCGGCGGTCGATCGAGACAGGGCGGGGAGGTTGGCGAACGGCACGAGCGACAGGAGAAGCAGTAAAGGTCGCGCGCCGATGAATGGCGGCCGACTGGCAGTTGAATGAGGAAGCCGCGGCCTCCATCGTTTCGACCGGTTGATCGAATGGCGACCTGCAGGCCGACGATAACTAATTGCTGGACTTTTCACTTTTATTGACGACGCGAGCAGGTTTGTGGAGAGATCGGCGCTATCGCCTCGGTGGATATGCGAATATTGTAAAACGGTTCTCGTATTTACAATTGTTCTTTCAGAAAAAGGACTCCATCGAACTTGAGACGCTGGCCACGCGGACTGCCCGCCCCGCAAACGTCCTCTCTTTCAAGCACACCTACCGGCCGCCCTCTGCTGAGAAGCCGAGAGTCCCGCGCCCCTTCTCCGCTATTCATTTCTTTGTACTGTCTGCTCGTTGTTTCGTTTGTGCATGTGCGTTTAAGTGTGTTGAACGGTCGCTGGAGTCGCCTAAAGCGCTCGCGGCAGCACCGTTCACGCCGCTCACCGCTATCTCGGCCCGTCCGTGGAACTCCGCGATTGGGCGGTCTCCCACAAAGCAAATTCACCGAGAGCTCCCGCCCGCTCGGTGAAGTAGCCGGGTCTATCAGTCGGATGCGGAGCTCCGGCTGCCCGGTTGGTGTGTAGTGGAGAGGTATGAGACTCGTGTTGGACGTCGTTTATTCGGTCCTTCCCCAACTGCTCGGGGCTAACGGGCGGCTTTTATCCGCTCGCCCGGCGGCTTGCTCGCCCGCTCGTCTCCGAACAGCTGGTCTGCTCCCTTGCTCACAACATCGGTCGGAAGCGTGTGTCGTTGGTATTAGAGGTGGGGGACGTGATTGTCGGAGTGGCTTCGCTTCTTCGCCGATGAAGGTGCTCTGCGAAGTTACTAATCAAGTCGACGGTCACGTCAGCATCGACGTGAGCGAAGTCGGTAATCGAGAAGGCAACAAAGCGGTTCTTCGTTGGTTCTTGTAACAAGCGCATCGTGTGCTTGACGAGCGCCACTCGTTTGCCTTGTTTTTCAGCTGGTGCAACTAGAGCAGAAAGGCGGATTGATGGCGTGGAATAGCCGTTAGCAAAGAGTCCACGTGGTTACGGTCTTCAGCGCGCAAGCGAAGGAGCAGGCAAACGCCTTCAAGCGGCTGATCTCCTTGCAAGCCGCCGCGTCCACCTAAAGGCCAAGCTGTCGCAGTTGGCCGTCACGTTTCCAAACGCAGTCAACCGAAGGGTAGCTGCAAGGCGACCAGCTGGCTTCGAAATCCGATTGCAGTCCAACCAGGAGCGCCAGTTGAAGTGGGATTTTCAGAAATTTTGAATTCTGATTGCAATTGTCGTTTATTTCTCTATCGGTTTGATTCCGTCGTTCTCTATTTACCTCCGTTTTGCTTCTTTTTTTATGACAGCTACATGCGTCCAACGTGAACTGGTGGATAGCAGGTCAAAACTCAAATAAGTAGGCGCGAAGAGGTCGGTCATGCGATTCGTCAGACGATGAAGTCGGTTCACGCCAAGTAGCAGCCGAGGCTCTTGTTTCGCGCCTGTTACCGCCTTGTCTGCCGTTTGTTAACTGCTCATCTCCTGTCTGCACAAATGACGCGTTCTCGGTCTGGCCCGTGCATTCCGGATGCACATTTGGTCGAATCTCAGTCCCACACTTCCGCCGCCTACCATCACTCGCCGGGCAATGCACTCGCTTGCTGCTGCCCACCCCGCCGTCTATTGGCGGGCCCTTCGACTAGCCGCCTTGTCTCATGCTCAGCCGTTCGCTCACGTTTACCATTCGCTCGTCGTGAGAATGATTTTGATTTTCATGCTTATTTTCCCGAAATTCAACGCAATCAACGAGCAGTCGGGCGGACGGCAACGAGGTCGCTGAATCACCGGAGGAGAGAAGCAGCGAGTGCGCGGCGGGCATTGCGATCGCTCGTTCCGAATAGCCGATCAAACACCAGCTTGACGGAAAACTTGCGATTACACCGACAAGAACATATGATCGAATCCTGCCGTATAAGACGTCTCCAATAAGACGTTTCAGACGTTTCAGACGTTTATTTCTACGCTCTGTCGGTTTCGACGGTAGAAAGGAGGAAGGACGTCTGGGGGGCGAGGAGCGTGGTGGTGCACGGGCTTCATGGGCTTCACTGGCGTCGGGTGGGCTGCTGAAACTGGCTTTGGCGGTCGCTGGTTTGGCGATTTGGGTGGCGTTCGTCGCTCGCTTGTCTTTACAGTCGCTCTTTTGGGGGCATCAGGACATCCCATGTTGGGGTAGTCACGTAGTCCTCCCAATTGAGGCCTTTGAAGATCGCTTTAGAGGCGTCTGTCCACCGCGTGCGAGGGCGTCCCACCGTCCGCTTGCCAGCTGGCTTCCACTTGAGTAGCCGTGTGTCCCACCGTTCTTCTGCCCGTGTGAGGATCTTTCTCACGTGCTTCCACTTCCGCCTTCTGGCTTCTTGCATCGCGTCCTTCAGTCCCGTCTTCTCTCGGATCCAAGTGAGCGGCTTCTTGTCTAGCAGTCTGATGTTCAGCATCGACCTCTCCATCTTCTGCTGGCATACTGCGATTCGTTTTTCGACTTTCTGCGTGAGAGCCCATGTTGGGGAGCCGTAGAGGAGTGTTGGCATGATGCACATGTGGAAGTAGGTCCTTTTCAGGTCCATTGCGACTTTCTTGTTTCGCAGGAAAACTCTTGCCTTCCCAAATGCTTGCCATGCTGCTCCAATTCGTCGACCGATTTCTTTGTTGTGGTCGCGCGGGATGCTGATGAGTTGGCCGAGGTAGGTGAACGTTTCGACTCGATCGATCGGTTGATTTTTCACTTTCAGCTGGTAGCTTCGCGTGTTCGTCGACATCCACTGCGTCTTCTTGATGTTGATCTCCAGACCGACTTTTTCGCTTGCTTCTTGCAACGTGTTCAGCATGTCTTGGAGATTCTTTGCTCTTGTTTCGCACAGTACGATGTCGTCCGCGTACGCGAGGTAACGGAGGCGATTGTTTCCAATCTTCACTCCGTTTTCTTTCCAATCGATCTTGTCGAGAGCCGTTTGAAGTGTGAGAGCGAAAAGCAGCGGGGACAGAGTGTCTCCTTGCCTGACTCCTCTCTCTGTCTTGTAGTCGGCTTTGCTGTTTCCAATGGCCACTTCGGTGCTTCCCGCGGCGTACAACTGCTTGATCATTCTCTGCGTGTCTTGGTCGATTCCGTGCTTTTCGAGGGCTTCCCAAATTGCTTGCAGTTCGATCGAGTCAAACGCCTTCTTGAAGTCGATAAACGCGAGTTGCAGCGGCTTTTTCCACTCGTGCGACTTTTCGATCAGGAGGTTGATCGAGAGGATGTGGTCGATCGTGCAATAGTCTTTTCGGAACCCGGCTTGTTCGATTGGAAGCGTCTTGCTGTTGTTTTCCATCTGCTCGACGACTCGGTGGGTGAGGATCTTTGTGACTAGCTTGTAGTTGATTGGGAGCAGATTTATCGGACGATAGTTGCTCATGTCCGTCGGGTCGCCTTTCTTGTGCAGCAGGATTGTTCTCGCGTGGATGAATTCGCGCGGGAACTCGTCTTCTTCGAACATCTTGTTGATTTGAGCACACATCTGCCTTGCCAGGATGGGGCTGCAGTACTTGGTCATGGCCGGTGGGATTTTATCCACGCCTGCCGCCGTGTTATTCTTGATCTTCTTGCAGCTGCTGATGATTTCCTCCGGTCTAATGGGGTTGTTCAGCTTCCCGCCCATCCTGGCCGTGCCTGCTGTGTTCTTTGACGAGTACAGCTTCTTGTAGTACTCTGCTGCTTCTTGGGCGGCTTCCGCCGGTGTCGTCGTGAGTGATCCATCTGCTCGTTTCACGTGGGTCAGCACTCCTCTTTTGTACTGCAGCTCGCGTCTTCCGTTCTTCATTCTATGTCGCTTCAGATTCTTCTCAAGAACTTGGACGTGATGCTGCCGTAGGTCGTCTTTCATTGACCACCGAATCGCCTTGCACAGGACGACGTACTCGAGATGTTGTCGAGTCTGGTTTCCGTAGTCGAGCTTCATTTGCCGCCTCTCTTCCATCATCCCTTTCGTTCTGCTCGAGATCCGTGCGGTCAACTCTTGCCTCTTTCCCGTCTCTTGCTCTACTTCCCGCATCATTTCCAGCGTCTCTTTGTAGGTGGTGGGCGCGTGGTTGTGCGCTTTCGCCATCGTCGACAGGGCCACCAGCCGCTTGTCGTACTCTGGCGGTAGTCTTCTCTCCCGCGCTGGCTTGAACCTCGGCTTTTCGGACGTTTGCGGTCGGACGTGTCCTCTCACAAGCCGGTGATCGCTTCCACGGATGTCGGGGATGGGATCGACGTTTGTGATCAACCTGTGCTTGTTCGCGAGGATGTAGTCGATCTCGTACTTCCTTCTTGTTGCCTCCGACCTCCATGTCCACTTGCTCTTTGCGGGTGCCGGCTTTTTGAAGAACCCGTTCATGATGAGGAGTCCGTTCTTTGCGCAGAAGTCGACCATTCTCTGGCCGGCCGTGTTGCGCGTGCCCGTGCCGAACTTCCCGCAGCATCTCTCGCCTTGTTCTCTAGGGCCGACTTTCGCGTTGAAATCTCCCATCACGATTTCGTTCTCGTGTGGGTTTTCAAGCGTTTTTTCCAGAAGTTCGTAGAACTCGTCGTGTTCTTGGTCGGCGCGCCCAGAGTGTGGGGCGTAGATCTGCGTGATGCGGTACAGCTTGCTGTCCGGCATCGTGATCTTGATCTGGATGATCCTTTCGGACACGTACTTCACTTCATGGACGTGCTTGTTCAGCGCGTTCGTGATGTAGAACCCGACTCCTTTTCCGTAATCTTGTCTTCTCGTTGGGTCTTCTGCCTCCCCGCTGTTGTAGAGGACGTGGCCTGAGCCGAGGTCAACTCGCGATTGGCCGGGAATCCACGTTTCGCTGATGCCGATGATGCCGAGCTCCTCTTTCTTCACGCCTTCTTCGAACTCGGCGAGCCGGTGGGCGCTTCTGATGCCGCGGGCGTTCATCGTTCCGATGGGCATTGTGTGTTTCTCGCGTCTCCTGCTTGAGGGCGCGGATCCACCGGCTCGACCCCTCTTGAGGGCCAGCTTTCCGCTCTTTCTTTTCTTCCATTCTGCTCTCTCTCGCCTTTCGCTTGGGTGCGGTCGGTCTTGGGCCTGCACGACGCTCTTCCGCTTTTCTTCTTGCCTTCGCGCGGGCGTTTCAGGTGCACTCACAACTGGTTGTGGGCGTGCTCCGTCTTCGCTCGGCTCTGGGCGTTCTTGGACGTCGGGTGCATGCCCTAGTCGCTTTCTTGGGGCTTTGCCCTCCTCGCCTTTCGGCGGTCGTGTGCTTGGGCCGGCGGCCGCGTGCACCTCCTGCTCCTCTCGCTCAATCCTTCCTCCTTCTTCTTGGCTACCGATCCTCGGGATTTCCCCCGCCACGATCGCCTGGTCGTGGATAGGATCGGGGCTTTCGTTCGCGTTTCGCCTTTTTGAGCGGAGCGGTTTTTCGGACCGACCGCTCGCGAGGGCTGGCGGGAAGGAAAGTCCTCCAATAAGAACTCCTGCAAAAATCGTGTTGCCCCCCCCCCCCCCACCGGAATTTTGCAGGAGTTCTCTATTTGGTTACCAAATCCTGCATTCTGCGGATTTTGGCAGCGAAATTCTGCATTGTCGACTTTTGGCAGCGAAATTCTGCAGAATGCGGATTTTCGCTGCCAAAATCCGCATTGTCAAGTTTTGGCAGCGAAATTTTGCAGAATGCGGATTTTCGCTGCCAAAATCCGCATTGCTAACTTTTCGTTACGGTTTTTTCGCAATTGTCGACTTTTCGCAGCGAAAATCCGCATTGCTCACTTTTTGTTACAGATTTTTCGCAGATGCTCGTTTTTTGCAGCGAAATTTCTACATTGCCGATATTTCGTTACCGATTATTGGCAGTGTCGAAAATGCGTAGCGGAATTTTTGCAAATGTCGACTTGCGTTACCGATTTTTTAAAAATGCAAAATTTGTGCTTCAAGTCTTTTCAGAACGAAAAAAGCGATGAAGTGTAGACCAAAAAGGTGAAGAAAAGTGTTGTGAAAGTGTACGGAAGAGGCTTTTAATCAAGTGAATCGAAGGTTGGGATGAAGAGGAGTGTATTTTTAACGTAATTTGAACGGAAATTTGCCACATTTTAAAGGGCGAACGTATGTTTGAAGGGGCGGCAGGTCATTTTGGCGGTTGCGTGAGTGCAAAAATGGGAATTTTGCGACAAATTTGATTTGTAAGTGGCAGAGGGCTTCTCTCTGCCTCCTCACATGAAATGGGGTCTCTTCTGTCGTTTATTGCATCGACGGTACAATACATGGAGGAGGAGGGGGGACGACAACCACGGCGAATGGTGAAGTGCACAAGGAGTCGAACCAACGAATGGGAAGCTATCCCCGATTTTTATACACGTTTTTGCGCCCCACTTTTCCCCCCTTTCCATCACTCGATCCCGCATGTTGGCGCTGAAGGCGGTCGCCGATCGGGTTTCAATCACTCCAGGCGGGTTTTCTCCGCCGGCGCAACCTTGATTATCTGCGCTGCTGATCGCGAAACAGATGGAATTCGAGTGCGGGATAAATCGATCGATCAGGCGGAATTAAGGGCGAGACGAAATTGCGGTCGATTGGAGCGATTCAACTGGTTTTCTTTTCGACCGCTCAATCACCAATGATCAGAAACAATCCTTTTCATCGATGAGACCAAAAACAAATCGCCGCCCTCCGGGCGGCTATTCGTCATCCCCTTTTCTTTCATCACGCACGTGACAGATTGGTGCGTAGGGGATGCAAAAATCCGGAACACAATTTCTGCAACTGCCAAATTTTTGCAACACAAATTCTGCATCTTCAACAAATCGGTAACGCAAATCGCACATTTGCAAGAAATTAGCAACGCAATTTGAGCATTGTCAAAAATCGGTAACGCAATCCAAACACTGCTCATTTTTCGCTACAAAAATCTGCAATCTGCGGAAATTCGCTGCCAAATTCCGCAAAATGCAGAAATCCGTAGCCAAAACTTGACAATGCGGAATTTGGCAGCGAAAACCGCATTCTGCAGAAATCCGTAGCCAAAACTTGACAATGCGGAATTTCGCTGCGAAAATCTGCAGCCTGCGGATTTTCGCTGCCAAATCTTGACGATGCGGAATTTGGCTGCCAAATTCCGCATTCTGCAGAATTTCGCTGCCAAAAGTTGGCAATGCAGAATTTCGTAGCGAAATTCCGCAAAATGCAGAATTTGGTAACGCGTTTTGAAAACTCCTGCAAAATTCCGGTTGGGGGGGGGGGCAACACGATTTTTGCAGGAGTTCTTATTGGAGACATCTTGTATACATTCCTTTACTGCAATCCTTTCTGCTCTTTCGATCGGAATAGAATCGGCGGCGAGCGTGCAGAAAATTTGTGCACAACCCATGGAAACCTTGAGAACGACTGTGGCCAGTGATTCCCCTTTGTTTCAACACGTCGAAATTGCTAAAGTACAACTTCCTTTCACGAGACAACCCTGTTTGTTGCTACTGCCGGGCGTCGCACTAGGCTGGCGGAATAGACGAGCGGAAAGCCGACTGGACGGGAAAAAGGCGGGACAAATGAATTGGCGCGGAGAATGAATGGCAGAAGCCGATGGCAGTTACGAACAATTGAGATGGCAGGCGTCTGCAATGCTCGGCGGAGAGAATCGGGAGGGTCGCGCGGCAAACAGAAATAAGAGGCACGCGTAAGAGCGCGTTAGTATCGCTTGCTTGCCGAGCGTACCAAATCGAAGCTATGGAATTCGCAGACATCAGGTGGCAGAGAGCAGGCGGACAGTCGTGAATAGAGGCTGGTAACTGAGTCATTTGATGAGCTCACATTAACCGTTTTCCGCAAGGATTCGTGCAGTTTTCGTTCGTTTTCCTCTTGTTTCCGTCGGCTTTTGCACTGCTTATGTCGCAGAGCACGTTGCGATCATCGAACAGTCGGAGAAACTTTAGCGCCACGGGCGGCAAGCTTTCGCTTTCTTCGATTTCATGGTCGTCCCGTTCGTCCATGCAGTGCAAGCGAATCGATATGATCACAGCGCGAAAGCGATCACGCAGGGCCCTGTCTGATTCGTGTTTCATCCATCGACTTCTACTTTTGCTAGCTCATTGTGAACGCCAGGTGATGCCAGAGAGAAGAAAGCTTTCGCTCTCCAATCAGTGGCCGCTTGGCTGTTTTCAATTGGCCGAGCCCTCAAAGCGGTTTCTCTTGCTCGCCACATCCATCCTGTCAATTCGATTCAAGCTTACCGACAGTGAATGCTTGTAGGAAGCCGATAAGAAAACGCAGACAGCGTCAAGCTTTCGGTGTTGCAAGTGAGTGGACGGCGCGCAGAAGAACGTCCGAGTTGCTCGTGCCTTCCGCGTCCTTTTCGATTCATACAACGGCGTGTCGCCGAGTGAGTGTGGAGAGCAACGAAGTGATCACAAATTTCGACGGGATCTCGACCGCTTCTTCCATCTCGCCTACCGACCTTTTCGCCGAAGATCACTCGCTGCGTCCCGAATGCTTGACCGTCGCACAAAAAAGCCGGAATCGATTCTTCCCATTGAAGTTTCTCTTCTGCCGCTATGTCCTACTGATTTTATTTAAAGTTTTCTGTTCGCTTGCGACTCGAAAATGCAGAAAAGAACTCGGGAACAACCGAAGCTATCCGTTTTTTGAGCAAAAGGTAAAGAGGCGGGTGGACTTCTTTGAATTCAAATCGGACCGTGCTCCACTTGTCTTCTTCGCTGTACGTTCTCTCTTCTCACTGGAGGCTGGCAACTCGCTTTGTTTGCTTTTCATCTTGATCCTCGGCATTTTGCTCAAGCTTTCCGTTCGAGGGCGCTCGATGGAGGTGGAAACGAGAGCGCGACTTACGAAAAGCTTCCGCGTTTTCCTTCGATCTTCGTCCAAGTGTGCTCACTCCAAAGCTCCAATCGCGCCCGTTGTCGAATGGCTGTCGGTTTGTCCGAAGCGAGTAGAAAAAGTTGATTGCAGCAGGTGAGTGGAAGAGTGGGTGGAAAAGTGGTGGCCGAAAGGTCGATAGGGGCTTTCTGTTTCTTTCGAGTGAGCCGCTTAATTTCGATCGGCTTCTCGATTCCTCGTTCGCTCGTAAGACTGTTGTTCGGATAGAATGCACGCGAACTGTTGTTTGCGAGTGGATTAATGGACGTCCTTTCGAGCACTGATTGAACGCGGAGTGGATTCGATGGAGACGAGAGGGCCGGAAGAAGCCGGGTTTCTGCGCAGCGGACTAAAACGACAACCGAAATTCGTTCATGCGACGACAGCCCACGGCGAGAATCAACCGGCGGACTCGACGGCAACGCCCCGATCGAGATTCGCCCAAATGTGCACGGAAAATGGCCGGCGCCGACCGAGCTTCGACCAAATGTTTAACGAGGGCGAACGAGCGGGCAAGCAAGCGAACGAGCGGGCGGCGAAGGCAGACAGAAAGCGACGACCTCCGCGCGGCCACCTATCGCAAACCGCGACCAACCGACCGTCCGAAACAACAAGCGGCGATCGGCGCACTTGCAGAATGACACCCCGATCAAGTCGACGACGGCCGGTGCTCATAACTGCTTGCTTTCGGCGGGTAAGAGATTCCTTTATTCACTTCTACTTTCCTCTAGCAGATTGCAGCAGCGATGGGATGTCAAAGAAGGAAGCTTCCTTTCTTCGATCAGTCCGTGCAGCCGCCGGAATAACTCTTCTTTCCCGCCGCATTCATCCCGTCCCTTCGATTCAAGCTTCCGACAGTGAATGCCCGTGTGATGCCGAACAAACAGCTGAAAGCTTCCGGTGGGAGGCGAGGCGCAAGAAGAAGCGAGTGTGCTCGTTCGTGTTCTTGTCGGTCGTCTTGTCCGGCTCCATCGTCTCGAGTCGTTCGAGTAGTGCAACGGCGGAGAGCATTCGGGTGATTGTTTTCTTGCTTTCGAGTTCTTCGCTCCGCTCGCTGATCATTCATCCGCCTGCTGATCGTCAGGCTTTCCGTTTGGTGAGGCACAGCCGTCGTATCCATTCAGTCGTCGAAAGAGCGACAGCTTTTTGCCGTCTATTCGAGTGGTAATCGATTCTGATGGATCGACAATGCCCACAAGCTTTTCAACGGATCGTTCTCACCTCCTCGTCGCTAGTCCGCGGAAACTCGATGCAACACGCCGTTGAAGCCGGCGAGTCGTGATCGCGGGCCGTTTGTTTGACGTGGATGGAATATCGATGCCCCGCCCAAAGCACAAGAAAACAAGAACGCACACTCGCCGCTTCTCTTTCACACCGGCGACAGCTTTTCGAGACTGAGAACTTCAATTGAATGATTTCGTGGATTGAATTGAAGGGAAACTGCTAGAATCCCTCCACTCAGTTGTGCCCGTAGACATCTGCATTACGGTCTTACATATTCAGTTTTCCGATGCTCCGCCCGCCGCTCGGCACACCCAGTTGGACGTCGATTAGAATGCTGGCAGGCGGTAGTCAAACAAAGCGTAGTTCATTCGTCTGCGGAATTATTGCGAGTGCAGAGGGCGACCTCACGCACGTGCTTGCCCATTCGATTGCTTCCTTTCACCATGCCGCCCAATTACGGCGACTCCCGCCTACGATTCGAAAGCTTGGATGAACGTGGAACGGGCACTCGCCTCTCCTCGTTCCTTCCTACTGCAGGCCGATTTGTTCACGACGAAATCTTCCCCTTGGAAAGCTTGATCTCATAGCGAGTCGATCGATGCGACAAGCGGGAGAAGTGTCGGCTATATCGCCCAAAAAGCCTCACAATTGCTTAACACGAGAGCATTCCACCTATGGGCATCCACTCCCTCGCGACTGAAAGGAAGCTTCCAGCAAATCGAACGGGTCGCCGAATTGCCGCTGCTTTGGTTGACTGAAGGAAAAGGGGTGTGCGTCCTGTGCTGTTTATTGTTTTCAGCTCGCAGAAATCAGCAACTGAAAGCACTCGACTGTTGCCTTCCGATTGTCGACGACGAACAGGGCACACTCAATGCAATTGAAGCGAATGGACGGCGGATTCATTTTGCAGCGACTGACTTCAATCCACTTTTTTGCTGTGAATGAAGGCCGTTGACATGAGTGAGTGAGTGAGTGTCAGCGGCATTCAGCACCCGCTGGTGTCTTTCCGCTCGACCGCCCCGTCTTGCATATTCGGCGGAAAAGCGGCCGCTAACAAGTGCAAAGAGGGCATGTTCGCCCGCTAATCGGCCGCTAGTGCAGATCCTTGCCTCCCGACCGCTCTGCCGATTGTTCTGCGCTGTCGTAGGCATCAAATCATGCATGATCAGCAGGACAGTCGAGTGATAGATGGTAGGGCGGACGGCTTCCATCAACCAACCATTTCGTTTTGCTACCCGAATGCTCGACACAACAAACGAATAACAACAAACACACACGCCCCCTGTTCTCTTTTCGTACGCAGAAAGCAATTTGCTGTTCACCGCTTCCATTCCTATGGTAACTTTCAGCTGAATCAAAAGAATATTTACAATTTGGTCTGTTTGGGCGGCCGCCGCAAGCGAATGCAAACAGTAGTGTCTGGTTGGTTGAAGAAGGTCATGTACGGAGTTTCTTGGTTGAACGAACAGGAAGACACCGAGTGGACGTTATTCGTGCAAAAACGAAATTACAGACAGCAACCGATGCTTTCATTGACGTTTAATGGTTCTTGTTTGCTGTTCACTTGATTGCACGCGTGCACGCATATGAAGAGAGAACATCACAAGGCAGAAGGAGTAGAACCCGGATGCTTTCCGTTCAGCATCGTCATCTGGCCAGCACGTGTTGTCGGAAAAGCTTGAGGAGAACCAAACGGCGAGTAGCAACCGATCGGTGAGCAGGGCGAGCAGAACATCTCGCCGATCACCGCAACGATAGCTTACCGGTAGTTCTGCGATGCTTTCGTGACTCTCCGACCACTCCGAACGTCGTGGGCGGAAACGAGTGGAACCGACTGGCCATCCAACAACCGACTACAAACAGGCCGTCGAAATCCACCCGGTCACCCACTTCTTGCCAATCAAGTGCACGAAGAGGAATCGACGAGTAGAAGGAGATGGCGGTAGCTTTCCTCACACTCCGAATGCAAACCTGGGGAGCTCGATCGTAAAACGAATAACGAATCGAGCAATAGCAGGTGATTTCTGCTAATCACTCTTATTGATTCGTAGTTGTTTCAAGTGGACCAAAAACGAGATTAGTTCCGCTCACTTTCGGCGTCCGATCATCGATCTCAGCGAGCATTTGGAACGGACCTCGAAATGACCGAAAACCAATCCCCCCGTCGGTGATCAAACCATGCAATAGACGATTGCTGGGGTAGTAGAATAGAGAACGGCGAGTGTGCCGTGTTGTCTGGTCAGTTCTTCGTAACCACGAGTTGACCGGCGGGACGGCGGGAAGGCGGCGAGGCGAGCAGGGCGAACGGTGGATCGCGATCACTACGGATGCGAACGAAATCGATTCCAAAAGTGATCCACTCGCACGTGCGGCGAGGCAGTGGATTCGATCAGTGGGTTCTGCGATCATGAACGCGCGTCTTTCGAGTGCATGATCGATGGCCGCGTAATCGGAATCCCACGCTTTCTGCTCTAGAGACGAGTGGACGTCGGATCGCTTGTTCACGAGTTGAACGTCGATTGGATACTCCGTGCGAACGCGGCAATTTGATTGTTTTGCGAGCAGTCCGCCCAATTGGCTGTTCGTCCACTCGACTGCGGAAGGACGGAGAATCGAGGAGAGGATTCGGTTGAGCAAGCAGCTTCTAATCCTTTCCATTCGACGTCTTGTTGCTCGTTACGGCCCTTCGACTCTCTGTGATCATTAACGAAAGCTGGTGGCTTCCAACCAACGCCTTTTTTGCATTCAATCCCGTTGTTCATTTGCAGCTGATGCCCGTACGGTTTGTGCCGTCCGATTCTTTCGTCGTGGACAGCCGAGGCAAACCCGGGGACGAACGACGGTCGTGATCACCGCTCTTCTGTTGTGTTTGTTTCCATTGCCGCCTGCCTGTGTGTTGGGGCTCCCGAGCAGTTCCCTCCGCTTGTAGTGCTATCTAACGGTTTCCTGCCCGTTTTCCGCCGTTTTCGGTCTTGATTCTCGACGCAATTACCGGACAGACAGCGAAGCGGGCGGACCGAACGGCCGGATGGGATCTGAAGCAAGCGAGAACACAAAGGCAACGGGAATCCAAAACACCCGCTCACTGTTCTTCGATCCAACCACCGGCTTCCGCTGTTGCAACCGATGAGCCCTCCAGCCGTCTCTTCGCATTGACAGACGAATTGGAACAAACCCGTTCAATTTGATGCGTTTCAGTGGACGGGATCTTGCCGTGAATGGCTGCTTCTGCTCGTAGGACGGTTTATGAGCACCGGCTGTTGAGCACAAGCGAAAACAAGCAGCACAAATGGAAACGCCGCAAAAGCGTGTTGTTGTTGGTCAAAAGCCCACTGACAGATCGCATTGCGAGGATGTTGCGGGCAAAAAGAAATGATCGATGAGAATCCAAACCAGCCATTCACACGGAGAAAACAAATAAACTTCTTCACACGAGACACGCAGTGGAAGAGTGCCCGCCGATTGGCCGGGCGAGCGAGCGGGTGGGCGGCGAGAACAGAAAGAAAGCAACGGCCTCCGCGCGGCCGCCCACCACAATTCGCCAACGAACTGACCGACCGACCGCCGTGAACGAAACGGATATCTGCGTACTTCTATCGCCCACTCAAGGGAAGCAAACTCCAGGCGCAGGCGGCGATCGGTGCATCGGCAGGATGACACCCCGTTCACGTAGACGACGTCCGGTGTTCATAACTGCTTGCTTTCGGCGGATTCGAGTTCTGTCCATTCACGTCTACTTTCCGTTAGCTGATTGATTGCAGCAGCGATGGGATGCTAGCAAGGAGACAGCTTCCGTTCTCCGAACAGTCCGTGGAGCCGTCGGAGGGCCTCCTCCTGCTCGCTGCATCCATCCGCTCTATTCGATTCAAGCTTGCCGCCAGTGAATGCTCGTGTGATGCCGAACACACAGCTGAAAGCTTCAGGTGGATAGCGAGGCGGAAGAAGAAGCGAGTGTGTTCATTCGTGTCCTCGTCGGGCGTCTTGTCCAGCTGCATTGTCCCGCGTCGTTCGAGTAGTGCAACGGCGGAGAGCATTCGGGTGATTGTTTTCTTGCTTTCGAGTTCTTCGCTCCGCTCGCTGATCATTCATCCGCCTGCTGATCGTCAGGCTTTCCGTTTGGCGAGGCACCAGCCGTCGTATCCATTCACTCGTCGAAAGAGCGATAGCTTTTTGCCGTCAATTCGAGTGGTAATCGATTCTGATGGATCGACAATGCCCACAAGCTTTTTCCGGTCGTTCTCACCTCCTCGTCGCTAGTCCACGGAAACTCGATGCAACACGCCGACTGTCGTTGAAGCCGGCGAGTCGTGATCGCGGGCCGTTTGTTTGACGTGGATGGAATATCGATGCCCCGCCCAAAGCACAAGAAAACAAGAACGCACACTCGCCGCTTCTCTTTCACACCGGCGACAGCTTTTCGAGACTGAGAACTTCAATTGAATGATTTCGTGGATTGAATTGAAGGGAAACTGCTAGAATCCCTCCACTCAGTTGTGCCCGTAGACATCTGCATTACGGTCTTACATATTCAGTTTTCCGATGCTCCGCCCGCCGCTCGGCACACCCAGTTGGACGTCGATTAGAATGCTGGCAGGCGGTAGTCAAACAAAGCGTAGTTCATTCGTCTGCGGAATTATTGCGAGTGCAGAGGGCGACCTCACGCACGTGCTTGCCCATTCGATTGCTTCCTTTCACCATGCCGCCCAATTACGGCGACTCCCGCCTACGATTCGAAAGCTTGGATGAACGTGGAACGGGCACTCGCCTCTCCTCGTTCCTTCCTACTGCAGGCCGATTTGTTCACGACGAAATCTTCCCCTTGGAAAGCTTGATCTCATAGCGAGTCGATCGATGCGACAAGCGGGAGAAGTGTCGGCTATATCGCCCAAAAAGCCTCACAATTGCTTAACACGAGAGCATTCCACCTATGGGCATCCACTCCCTCGCGACTGAAAGGAAGCTTCCAGCAAATCGAACGGGTCGCCGAATTGCCGCTGCTTTGGTTGACTGAAGGAAAAGGGGTGTGCGTCCTGTGCTGTTTATTGTTTTCAGCTCGCAGAAATCAGCAACTGAAAGCACTCGACTGTTGCCTTCCGATTGTCGACGACGAACAGGGCACACTCAATGCAATTGAAGCGAATGGACGGCGGATTCATTTTGCAGCGACTGACTTCAATCCACTTTTTTGCTGTGAATGAAGGCCGTTGACATGAGTGAGTGAGTGAGTGTCAGCGGCATTCAGCACCTCGCTGGTGTCTTTCCGCTCGACCGCCCCGTCTTGCATATTCGGCGGAAAAGCGGCCGCCAACGAGTGCAAAAAGTGCATGTTCGCCCGCTAATCGGCCGCTAGTGCAAATCCTCGCCGATCGCCCGCTCCGCTCTGCCGTATTGTTCTCATTGGTCGCTGTTCTTCTTCTTGTAGGCATCGAATCATGCATGATCAGCAGGACAGTCGAGTGATAGATGGTAGGGCGGACGGCTTCCATCAACCAACCATTTCGTTTTGCTACCCGAATGCTCGACACAACAAACGAATAACAACAAACACACACGCCCCCTGTTCTCTTTTTCGTACGCAGAAAGCAATCATTGCTGTTCACCGCTTCCATTCCTATGGTGAACTTTCAGCTGAAATCAAAAGAATATTTACAATTTGGTCTGTCTGGGCGGCCGCCGCAAGCGAATGCAAACAATGAGCCTCTGGTTGGTTGAAGAAGGTCATTCACAGAGCTTCTCGGTTGAACGAACAGGAAGACACCGAGTGGACGTTATTCGTGCAAAAACGAAATTGCTGACAGCAACCGATGCTCTAATTGACGTTTAATGGTTCTTGTTTGCTGTCCGCCTTATTGTACGCGTGCACGCGAATGAAGAGAGAACATCACAAGGCAGGAGGAGTAGAACCCGGATGCTTTCCGTTCAGCATCGTCATCTGGCCAGCACGTGTTGTCGGAAAAGCTTGAGGAGAACCAAACGGCGAGTAGCAACCGATCGTTGAAGCAGGGCGAGCAGAACATCTCGCCGATCACCCCAACGATAGCGTTACCGGTAGTTTTGCGATGCTTTCGTGACCCTTGGACCACTCTCAACGTCGTGGGCGGAAACGAGTGGAACCGAATCGCCATCCAACAACCGACTACAAACAGGCCGTCGAAATCCATTCCCGGTCACCACCACTTTCTTCCAATCAAGTGCACGAAGAGGAACGGGAAAAGGAGATGGCGGTAGCTTTCCTCACACTCCGAATGCAAACCTGGGGATCTCGATCGTAGAGATTAGTTCCGCTCACTTTCGGCGTCCGATCATCGATCTCAGCGAGCATTTGGAACGGACCTCGAAAGTGACCGAAAACCAATCCCCCCTTCCAGTGATCAAACCATGCAATAAACGATTGCTGGGGTAGTCGAAAAGAGAACGGCCAGTGTGCCGTGTTGTGCTGGTCAGTTCTTCGTAACCACGAGTTGACCGGCGGGATGGCGGGGGCGGCGAGGCGAGCAGGGCGAACGGTGGATCGCGATCACTACGGATGCGAACGGAATCGATTCCAAAAGTGATCCACCGCACGTGCGGCGAGGCAGTGGATTCGATCAGTGTGTTCTGCGATCATGAACGCGCGTCTTTCGAGTGCATGATCGATGGCCGCGTAATCGGAATCCCACGCCTTTCTTGCTCTAGAGACGAGTGGACGTCGGGATTGGATACTCCGAGCGAACGCGGCAATTGGATTGTTTTGCGAGCAATCCGCCCTATTGGCTGTTTGACACTGCGGAAGGACAAGCGAGGAGAGGATTTCGGTTGAGCAAGCAGCTTTTCTAATCCTTTCGATTCGACGTCTTGTTGCTCGTTACGGCCCTTCGACTCTCTGTGATCACTAACCGAATGCTGGTGGCTTCCAACCAACGCCTTTTTTGCATTCAATCCCGTTGATTCATTTGCAGCTGTTATGCCCGTACGGTTTGTGCCGTCCGATTCTTGTCGTCGTGGACAGCCGAGGCAAACAGCCGGGGGCGAACGACGGTCGTGATCCCTCTTCTTGTGTTTGTTTCCATTGCCGCCTGCCCGTGTGTTGGGCCTCTCGGGCAATTCCCTCCGCTTGTAGTGCTTTCTAACGGTTTCCTGCCCGTTTTCCGCCGTTTTCGGTCTTGATTCTCGACGCAAATTACCGGACAGACAGCGAAGCGGGCGGGCCGAACAGCCGGATGGGATCTAAAGCAAGCGAGAGACACAAAGGCAACGGGAATCCAAAACACCCGCTCACCGTTTCTTCGATCCAACCACCGCCTTCCGCTGTTAGCAACCGATGAGCCCTCCGCCGTCTCCTCACATTGGCAGACGAATGGGAACAAACCCGTTCGAGTTTGATGCGTTTCAGTGGACGGGATCTTGCCGTGAATGGCTGCTTCTGCCCGTGGAAGACGCTTTAGAAGCACCGGTTGCTGAACACGAGCAAAACAACCATCACAAATGGAATCGCCGCAAAAGTGTGTTGTTGCTGATCGGAAGCTCACCAACAGATCGCATTGCGAGGAAGCTGGGGGCAAAAGGAATGTTCGATGAAAATCCAAATCAGCCATCCACACGGAGAAAACGAATAAACTTCTTCACACGAGAAACGCATTGCAAGAGTGCCCGCCAACCGGCCGGGCGATTGAGCGGGGCGGCGAGAGCAAGAAGAAAGCAACGACCTCCGCGCGGCCCGCTCATCGCAATTCGCCTACCAACCGACCGGCCGCAGTGAATGAAGGGGATATCCGCGTACTTCTAACGGCCACTCAAAAGAAGCAAATTTCAACGGCAAGCGGCGATCGGCGCACCGGCAGAATGACACGCCGATCACGTAGACGACGTCCGGTGTTCATAACTGCTTGCTTTCGGCGGATTCGAGTTCTGTCCATTCACGTCTACTTTCCGCTAGCTTATTGTGAGCGCGACGGGATGCCAGACAGAAGGAAGCTTCCGTTCTCCGAGCAGCCCGTGAAGCCGTCGGATTGACTCCTTTTTCTCGCCGCATCCCTCCGCGCGATTTCACTTCAGCTTTCCAACAGTGTGTGCTAGTTGCATGCCGGAAAGAAACCGCAGACCACGGCAAGCTTTCATTGCCCCGAGTGAGCGGACGGCGGGCAGAAGGAGAAGCGAGTGGTTTGTGCCCGACCGCCTTGTCTTTGATTCGTGCAACGGCGTGTTGCTGATTGTGAGTACCTAGATGAAAATCGGCGTTTGAATTCGCTCCATAATGAGGCATCACTCAACATCCATTGCTTGCTGGAGAAGCCCGCAGCGTGCCAACTGCGGCGACTTTCAGTACTCCACCACGTCCCGCTTCCCAAGTGTTGGAAACAGCGTGCGCTTGCAGTGGCGGACGGCTGTCCACTCGCTTTACCGCATACTGTTTGCCCGTTTTTTCTATCGCGTCTCCGCGAGCAGCAAAGAAGTGAGTGGCCGCCCACCGCAAAGTGCGGGTAACAAGACGCTCGGCGGCTGTAAGAAAGAAAGCCGCGAGTTTTCCGCCAGTTTGTGTTCACGGTTTCGCTTCCGGTTTTGGTAAGAATCTCAATTTTCGCGAATTGTCTGCAAAACAATCCAATGCCAGCTATCTTCTCATCTCCTGTAATCGCCGCTCAAATGCAGATACTGAAACAAAAACTTTATTTCTGGGATGAAATTCAGGATCGCATTACGTTGGCCGTCATCGTTCGTCTATGCCGCCTCGCTTTGACCACTCGTGGTTTGTTGTGGAAACATAGAGTCGAACGGAGTGTACAAATGCGAATCAAAGGCCATCAACAGACGCTCATCGTCGGAGGTGGTCGAAGACGATCTCAACAGCCAATGCATACAATAGTAAATCAAGGCGAATACATGCATCAACTTTGCAATTGTTGCGAACGTTGTCTTGCGACCAACGACTAATACTCTTTAAACAAAGTAACTTCTATTTGCGGCAGCCGTCCATTTATGAGCGTTATTCGCTCAAACTTTTCCTTGAATGTTCGTAAGCGATTTATTCCATTAGCTGCTAGTCGATAAAAAGAAAAATATGGAAGGAGATACGAAAAGATGCTCGAAAGAGGACAATTTGGCTACAGGTCTACACTGAAATATAACTGAAAGAATTCTGGATGAGCAGCCTGGAGACATTCGAGATACAAGAGCGACAGCAAAAACCCTTGGATCCAGAGTATGTAAGATCACTTCCCCTTACACAGACGACTTCTTCATGTGCAGGATATGGCGAATGTGTTTGGCGAGCCAGGGATCGTCGCCGGCGACCAGCCGGACATCCGCCAATTGAGCCACGTCCTCCGCTTCGGCCGGGTGGTCGTAGATCCACTCGAGGATCTTGTCCTGATGCTTTTTGTCACCAGAATTCAGCGACTTAGCGATCTGCTCGACCACGTTGGTTTTTTGGATGCCGTCCGGCTGCTCGGGGCAGAGCTTCTGAAAATGAATGTATTGGTGGGGCTGAATGGACAGAAAAAGACTTACTCCCGGCTGGGGCATTCCGAAGAACACTGCCGAGTTGACGGTCGCTTCGACGACCGATGGAGCTGCCGGATGCTGCACGACCGACTCCTCTTTGAGCTGATCCGGCGGTCCTTGGCTAGGATTCGACGGCTGCGGATAGAACTTGGGCGCCGCCGAGCTGTCGGACGGCGAATGGGAGATGGGACGAGACGACATTTTGTTTCTGTTGCGGAAAAGAACACGAGTTGCGGAGAAGAATGAGGAATCAAATTGACATGTATACGGAATAGCCCGCAGCGCATACGAACGAGAACGGATGGACTAAGAAACATGTGGATAAACTCGAAAGGCACTATACAAATATTGCGGCACGAGTACAATAAAACGTTGTTATCTCTTCAAATCACGACACCGAACCTTTGCCAGTTCGTCTCGTAACACAAAGATGCAAACAGGCATATGAGTTGCGAGTTTGCAGGATTGAACGCATTTGGCGCTATTTTTAGATCCCCGTGAAAACGGCAAGGACAAGGCGAAATCAAAACAAGTGGACATGATCACGGAAAAAAAAAGAAATGGGCGAGGTGTTGCAGGCAGAAAACGATGAAGAACGACGAACTCACAGCGATTTCGCAAGACGTATTTGGAGAAAGGCGGCTGAAGATGAAAGGTGAGAAGAAGGAGACCGCTTGGGCAGAAAAAAATCGAAGATCATGAATTCAAATTGCGGGTGCCGAAGTCATTTGGTGAATCATGTGCCTTAGCATGCAAAACGGGATATCAGCAAAGTTTTTTTCTGGTCCAGTCGATCAACTTTCAAGACGCGGATGGAAGACGGAGGGATGATCAGCATCTCATTTTAGGTCGGCAAACATCGAGAAAAAGGGAAGAAAAGAGAAGCGAGGAGCGACAGACCGTTGGGACTGCAGACAGATGGACAAAATGGACGGCAGCTGCCAACGAGCGGAAAACCAATTCGGACGGAAAGCAAGTGAGCAAAACAACCGCGCCGTCGGGCGGCGTCGCCTTTTTTAGCCGCTTTTCCACCGACCTTTGGCAGCGACTTTCTTTTGTCACACCCGCAAAATCTCTCTTCTACTTCGTTCTCCGTCCCGCCCCGCTTGCGATCACGCGGGCGAAATGCCACAACACCCAATCGGCTTCGCCGCCGTGCTGCCGACTTGGCGGCTTCTGCCGAGCGGTCTTTCAGTTTTCCTTTCCGTAAAACATTCGACGATCGGCCATTTCCTCTATCTTTTGTGAGCCGAAACACGACCACTTCTGCAGCAGAACATCCAAAGGACGAGCAGCGAAAACACCAACTTCCAAATGGTCACTTTCCTTTTGTTTGTTTTCTTCTCCGTTCAGATCGCCGAATGAATTCCCTTGATTTATTTTAGACTCAGACTTTTCAATACGATACCCTTCAAACGACCAGCGTTACCACTATCCACTCACGACTGCTCGCCTGTTTTCTGTCACTCCTTGCCGCTTAACATGCTCGATTCTCTTCGCCGATCACCGCAGGCGCCAGGAGTCTAGATTGGTATCGAATGTTATCATTTTTCTGTTGTCCATTCTCTGTTCGATTCATTTCGCTTGCCGATTCTTCTCAGCACCCATAGCCGGCGTTCAACGGACGGATTGTTTTCGTCAAGAGAAGTCGTGCTTCAGGGAGTTGAATGTATTGAGACAATGAGAATAACTCGCCGCTCGCCGCCCTTTTATACCCCTTTCAAAAGAAAAAAAGGCGGCAACGTGCTGAAGGTGGTCGGATTGCCGCTTTTTTTCTTTGGCCGCCATTTCTTCCCGTTCCGTCCCTCCATCCATTCCGCCAGTCGTTGTCCTCGACGGCTGATGGCGGTCGGTGATTGCGGTGGACGGCGTGCGAGTAGGGCGCCCGGCAAGTTTCGGGCGGGCAGGCGAGCAATCGGGTGATTTGCTGCCTTTCGTGCATTTCTCGTCCCCGCGAATTCCGCCTTTTTTCCCTTCTCTTGCAGACGTGCTTCAACTTGCTCCGAATACTCGACGCAATGGCGGACGGAAAGGAAGAACTCGTTCAGCGTGCGAAGCTCGCCGAGCAAGTGAGTCCTCCCGCTTCTCCTGTCCATTTGTTCATCCTCGCCCTCGATCTCAGGCTGAGCGCTACGACGACATGGTTCAGTCGATGAAAAAGGCCGCCGAGTTGGTGAGCGAGCTCTCCAACGAGGAGCGCAACCTGCTCTCTGTGGCGTACAAGAACGTGGTCGGCGCGCGCCGCTCCAGCTGGCGCGTCATCCGATCCATCGAGCAGAAGACCGAGGGCCCCGAGAAGAAGCAGCAAGTGGCCAAGGAGTATCGTGAAAAGGTCGAACGCGAGCTTCGCTGCATCTGCCACGAGGTCGTCGATCTTTTGGACAAGTTTCTGATCCCGAAGGCCAACAACCCGGAATCGAAGGTCTTCTACTTGAAAATGAAGGGTGACTACTACCGCTATCTGGCGGAAGCCGCGACCGGAGACGATCGCACCGGTGAATCCTCTTTTCTCTCCTTCCTTCCGACTGACTCCTTTGTTTCCAGCGGTGGTCGCGAAGTCGCAACAATCCTACCAGGAGTCGTTCGACATCGCCAAGTGAATTCCCCCACCCATTATTGCCTTCACTCACCCCTTCGCTCCGTTTGCAGGGACAACATGCTGCCCACGCATCCGATTTCGCCTGGGCCTTGCCCTAAACTTCTCGGTCTTCTACTACGAGATCCTGAACTCGGCGGACAAGGCCTGCCAGCTGACGAAGCAGGTTCGTTTTCCTCCCTCTACCGACCACTCACTTACCGCAGCTTTCAGGCGTTCGATGACGCGATCAACGAGTTGGACACGCTCAACGAGGACTCCTACAAGGACAGCACGCTGATCTTGCAGCTGCTCCGCGACAACCTCATCCTGTGGACCTCCGACTCGGCCAGCGAAGAGCAGGAAAGCGTCGGCGAGATCGAAGAAAACAGCGGCAACTGAGGCGGCAAACCCCGAGGATGCGCATCAATCAATACCCCCATCAACCACCTTCTTTCTGATCTCGTTTAAGTAAACCACTCGCGTGTTTGTTTTGCTCCCATTTGTAATGTAAAATCTATAAAACGGTTTGTGTGTGCTCAATCCTTTGGCTTTGCATCGAATAAACGAAAGGAGATGGAGAAGCGGGTGACGAGGAGGTGATCACTTCGACTAGTCGCGAACAACCGCACATTGCGTACTTGGCGTGAGACTTGACAAAAAGGCAAGCAGTCGATTTAAGGAAAGGAAGGCGATCGACCAAACAGAAGGCCGATCGAATCGAGTTCTCGATGTTTGACCCGACCGCCAACTCGTTTTCTGACCAAACGGAAGCGGCGGCAGTGCGGCGTCAAAAACGGCGTAGGAAAATCGCAGGTTTGCCGCTTGAATCCGAAAGACACTCGCTCAAACGGGCGGAAGGAACGGTAGAATCCGGAAAATCGAAAAGAATCGGTGGCTTTCTGCTGTTGTTTCGTTGTGTTGACTGCCAGCTGAATTCGAGTGATTTCTGCTCGGAATCCTCGCCCAAACGATCGTTTTTGCCCACAAATTTGCTCGATTATTTTGCCGCTTTGAAATTGGTCGATTTCTGCGAGAGGACCGACAAATTGGTCGCAATTTCGGGTCTTTCGAGGTGATTTTGTGACAAACAGCCGTCTTTCGTCCACTCTCGTCGTTCGCGTGCCCTTCCGTTCGATTTCCGATTGAGTTTCGACGATTTGCCCGTATTTCCGCTTTCCGCCCACATTTCTCCGCTTTTCCCCTCTTTTCTCTAATTTCAGCGGGTCGCTCGACTAGCCGGCCGCCAATATACGAGTCCGCGATGTCGCTAGTCTGCGTGAACCGAGAGCCGTGGTTTGGAACGTGGCCGTCCGGCTGCTCGTTTCAAGGCGCATCTTTTCTTATACAAGGCGGGTGATTTTGGTCGCGACCGAAAAACGGTGCGTTACGGGACGACGGCACGGAACGTTGAACGTGCCCGCCGGCCCTCGACATGCCCATTTTCGGAAAACGCACACGGTACAACTTTCTCAAACCAACTTTCCAGAGTGAACAATAAAAAAATAGGCGTGGCCTATTGTTAGTTGTTAAAGCCCAACTGACCCGAAAGAACATTTTATTTCGCGCACAATCGAGAAGAACGACAGAAAACCTGGGTATCAGCGGTGAGCGCGAGACGTCGCCGGTTGGAGCGCAGAGAACGGCGTGCCGATCTTGCGAACGGCGCGATGGGCGGGGAGCTGCTGGATGTTCGGCGTGAAGGTGGAACCGCCAGTAGCCGGAATGCCGCCACCGCGATCTTCGAAGCTGCCGGGAGCCGCGCGACGACCGATCGCGCACACGCACTGTCGCTGCAGTTTCTCGAGCTGATTGGCGAGTTCATTGCGGTTGGCCTCCGACTCGCGCAGTTGCTGCAACAGCTGAGCCTCGCGCTTTGCGTGAGCCTTCTGTTCCTGCAACGAATGAAAGTAGTGAGCAAGCAGAAAAGAGGAGTCACTTGGAGGATTTGAGTCTGCAGCTCTTGTAGCTTGCGCGCCTCCTTGCGTTGAGTCGCGCGTTCTTGCGTAGCGGAGCTCGAGGTAGCCAATGCGGCCGACTGGAGCGGTTTGGCGGCCGCCAACTCGGAACACTTTTGCGTGAGCGCCATATTATTCGCTTCCATCGAGCGAATCTGCTCGTGGAGAGCCGCCTTCTCCTCCGCCCACTTGTGTTCGCGTCCGTCGAGCTCCGCTTTCAGCTGCAAAGTGGGGGTCGCTCAAAGGAGAGGAGAGGACTCACGGCCACGACTTCTGCTTTGTTGCTGTCCACTTGCGGAACAAGAGCGGCGGCGGTTTGAACCTCCAGAGCGGCGATCTTTCGCTCGTGTTTTTCGCATTGAGCGAGCAGCACGTGGAGCTCCTGCTCGAGGTTCTCCACCCGGCGAAGAACCGCGGCCAACTGCTCCGCTTTTTCTTCATCCTCCTGCAACGGACGAAACAAGCGATGAAAGAATGGAGAAATCAAAGAGCTCATACCCGTTCGCACTGGGCGACACATCGGACCACAAGTTCCTGCTGCGAGGACCTGAAAGCAAGCAATGAATTCGGAGAGGGACCGAGGAAAACGAACGTGAGCAACGGAGCCGCCTCTTCGTCCCTCTCTTCGACCTCCTTGACTTGCTCAAGCGGGCGAGCGGCGGACGGTTGAGTGCGCGAGGATTCGAAGACGCCGTGCAGTCGCTCGAGTTTCCTGCGCCTGTTGCTCGCTGAACTCCTTCTCCTTCCGCATGCCCAGGACATTGCAGATTGTGAAGCCGCACAACGATGGCCTGACCGACCGGGCGCCCGCTTTGCTCGAAGTTTGCTGGCCGGCTTCCATTTCGCAAAAAGGCTGAAACAAAAGAAAGGAGCCGGACGTGAAAGAGCAGACTGACCACGGACTACACGCACGTGGCTGTGAAGCGACCGGAACGAGCATTCGGCTGCCGACAGCGATAATATTCCATCCGATGCAAATGTGATCGTCGGCTAGTGCAACGAGCAGTGCTTTCGAATGCTGTCGTTCATAGGGTCACCGGCGGCAGTCATCGAGAAATAAAAAAGAAGAGTGGAAAAGCGAATTTCCACCGCGGTACGAGAAATTACTTCCCGCTTGTAGAAAGAGACATGCGAGTGGTACGAGAAATGACTTTTTGCAAATAAGGAGGGGTTGCTCGAGGAGCGCTGGGTTGAGTGTTTCCCAAAAGTTTTGGATAAACTTTATTGAGGAGAAGGAACGAGCTTACACCACGCACAAAAAAACTGACTTGTTGTATGGATGCATGGATGGAAGAACCAGACTACAAACACTTAAGGGCGAGAAGCCGCAGAAGTGTTGTCTGAGTTGGTGGAAATGAGAGATACGGACGGACCGCAAAGAACCGTCTGCCGACGGGGCGGCGAGACGGCGGATAAACGAAGGGACGAGTGGCCCGCAAAAGGAAAAAAGCGCGAGGCCCAAAAGAAAGCGGGCTGAGCCGCGGGATTCGCTCGCCGACGGAGTAATCGATCGAAGAAGTAAAAACAGCGAGAGCGAGGGCGCACTTTTTGGACTGACAACAACTGAAAGGCGGCGAAGTGTTTAAAAGGGATTTTTTCTAAGGGTGGACCAACCAGTGGCACATTCATTTTTGAAGTCTTCGATTTTATTTGCTCATCTGACTGAGCTGACTGTCGGCTATTCAAAACCGAAGAGTTTACGCCGCTGCGGTCACTGGTTCCGGAGATGTACTCGCCGAAGTCGGTAGGAGTGCGGTTTTAAGGGATCGACCTTCCAGCGACCGCAAGTCCCTTTTTTGTTGGACTAATTACTTGTGAGTAGGCTTGTTGGAAAGGCCAAGGTTTGGACTTTCGATTGATGTATAACACAAACCCGTGGAATTGGGTTCGGAAATGTGACGAGTCTTTGAACCCAAAACATTCGCCCGTGGAATTAGCGAGTTTTGGGTTCGATCGCCGTTTACTCGAAAATCTTTCAGGCATACAGGGGCAACAAAATATTACCTCTTTAACTACATTTCAAGGCGCATCGAATGATGTGTGTTTCCTGCCGATTGGCGAGGTGGGTGGTGACTACGGCTACTTTGAAGATCGGGTCTTCGGCAAACCGCTTTTCGAAAATTTCAAAACTGACGCTTGGAACGAACTTCCTTTTTTGTTTTGGAACTCGTTGTTGCATGGAATGATGTTTCCTTTTGGTTTCAAGCCAAATTAGCAAGGTACAGTGATGCAATGGACATCGGAAGGAACAGTCGGCTGTTTTCTCGTTCAAAAGAAACCACAGGGGGAGGGACCCTTGTGACATTTCGAATATTTCTTCGTTCTTTTTTCGATTCAAACGTCAAGCCCATGTACCAAGAAGTACTTTTGACACGAAATTGCGCTTCATTAGTTGGCTTCTGACCAGAAATAAACGAAGAAGAAAAACCCTTCTATCCTCCTTTCGGTTGCCTTTTCATCGGTTATCTTTGTTCAATCGATCTCAAACTGCAAACTTAGTAGTTTTGAAGTATAAGCAAGCGTTTGAAACAGAATAGACCGAGTCAAAACAATACTGCGCAAAGATTGTGTAAAAAGGTGGGTCAAGAGGTCGCGGTTCAAAGTGGCCGTAGTCACCACCCACCTCGCCAATCAACGGGAAACACACTTCATTCGATGCGCCTTGAAATGTAGTTCTAAGCCCTATATTTCGTTACCCCTGTATGCCTGAGAGATTTTTGAGAAAACGGCGATCGAACCCAAAACTCGCAAATTCCACGGGCGGAATTTTTGGGTTCGGAGGCTCGTCACATTTACGGACATAATTCGAGTGGTTTGTGTTATACACCGTTCAAACGCCCACACAACGGGCTTTCCAACGAGCCCGCTCACAAGCGATGAATCCAACGGAAAACGTACTTGCGGTCCTTCGAAGGACAACCCCCAGAATTGGAACTACGATCAACTTCGGAGAGCGCATCTCCGGAATGCGTGACCACAGCGGTGTAAACTCTTAGGTTTTAAATAGCCGGCAGTCAGCTCAGTCGGATGAGCGAATAAAATCGGGGGTGTCAAAAATGAATGTGCCACTCGTTCCACTGGCGTGGTCCAGAATTACAGAAAGTCCCTTTTAAGTACATCGGCGGACAGACGAAAGAAAATGACGCAACGGCCGCAAAAAGCGGGCGGAGATAAGAAAGGCGGGGAGAGAGAAGAGCGCACTCAGCGTGTAGGCGAAATCAAAACGGAAAGCGGACAGAGTGCCCGATCGGACGGGCGAAAATACAATAACGTGGAGATAAAAGTGGAAAGAAAAGTTGAGATGAGCAGAGGACCGACGGCTGACTAGCCTGGTCGGCGGAAAGAAAAGTGTCGAATTCTTATCGTTCGCTTCTTGGCGGGCCGATCGATGACCAACGGAATGGGCGATGAGGGAATTCCCTCTTGGCTCCGAATTGCCGAACACAATCAACGAAGATGATATTGATTGCATTTAAACTCGAACGAAACAAATCGGGTCGTGGAACCGCATAAAGGAGGCCTGTCGGGGTCGGCGCCAAGAAAAAGAAGTCCCGAATGGGCAAGCGGTGGGGTTTTTATACGAGAATGCGGACAGCCGGGCGGCTCGCCGATCGGAGTCGGTAGGCGGTGAGATAAAAAGGCGACAAGCGAGGACAAGCAAACAGGTCGGAACAACAAGAAATAGTGCGGGCAGAGAAGAGAGTGCGCGACAGCCGCTCGCTCGATTGCCCAAAGGGAACCAGAGATGTAGCCGCTTTGACCGACTTTCAAGGTGACGATCTGCGACTCGGGGAAGGCGGTGCGCGTGCTCCAAGATGAGCGCCGGTCTTTCCGTAACCCCTGGGAAGAAGAAGAGAAGGATGGGGCCGAGCGTGGCGGGCGACAGATAGGCAGGGTACAAAAGGAAGAACAAAAGAAGTTGCGGCATTTGACGAATTAATTAAAAAAGCGGGAAGAGCGAGGCCGGGGCCGCTTCTGGTTGGGGACGCTTGGTTGCATCTCGTTTACGTGCACGTGAGTTGTGGCTTCGTTTTGCGGCGCGACATCTGAAAGCAATGAAAATAGAGGACTAAAAGAAGACAAGGGTGGTGTGGTTGAATTCTCACAACGTACCATCATAAGTTTGTTGTTTGCGTGGGTGGTTAAAGAGTACGTTTTGTCTCGTTGAGTGCGGCTCGGTATTCGGCTGCAGCGCGATTACGTCGATTTGGGCCGCCTCGTCGCGGTCGTTCTCGATTTGAGCTGCCGTCTGCTCGTTTTTGCCGTCCGTTGGCTCGTCCCGCTGCTCGTAGGTCCGCCCGGTCTCTAATCGAGAGGCCGCGAGCAGCGACTGGGCGATGCAGAAATGCTCCATTGGCGTTTCGTCCGCTGCCGTCACGACGCCCAGGCCTCGCTCGGTTGGCCCGATGCGGAGTTGCAGGCGAGCGACGTCCGCAGGGTGCAGAGTGGCGAGATCGGCGCGCAAGGCCGCCAGTCGATCGCTTGCTTCGGGCGGCTCGAAAGCGGCGGCGTGGTCAACTTCTTCGTCCAGACGGCGCACTCGCTCCACCTGCACGGCGTCCCCGATTGCTGCCTCCAAGTCGGCGCACAGACCAGCGGTCTCTTCGAGCGGCAGTCGAGCGAGTCCTTCCCCAATCATTTCTAGTCGAGTTCGCCTCGATTCCGGTTCGTCGCTGGAAAGGGCGATTTGCGCCAGACCTCGAAGGACGTTCAGCTTGACGACCATGTCGCGTTGGCGGCGGCCGCGCACTGCAAGGTTATGCCGGTGCTGCTGCAGTTGGGCGGCTTCGGTCTGCAGCTGTTGGAAGGCGGCGTCTCGTTGGTTGGCGGGCAGCGCCGCCTCTTTCACCCACGCGGTCTGGACGGCCAAAAACAGGCGCAATCGCTCCCACTCGGCGGCTGGGTCGCCGATTTGGGAGGAGTCTTGCTGTCCGTTGGTGGTCAATTCGGCCACTCTGTTGTCCAATTCCCTCAAGGCGTCGTCCAGTTCTTGGCGTCGTTGGAGCCACTCGTTTGCGGCATGTTGTTGTATGGCGAGTTGGTCGAGCTCCTGGCGACTGTCGGCCGTTCGACGCACTTCTTTGTCCAGGTGGGCGATGAGGGCGGGCTGCATGTCGGCGCAAGGTTCTTCCAACTCCATCGCCCCCAAAGCTTCCAGTTGCGGCTCCGAGCAGGCCGTTTCGTCGCGCAGCCGCCCGTCTTCCAGCTCTCGACTAAAGGGAAGTACGTGCAAACATAAAGAAAACGGGAATCACCGTTCAGGCTTTTGGACGACGTTCTTCTTTGCATTGGGACAATTGACGCCTTGTGGGTCCGCATCGACGATGGCTTGGAGATCTTCTTCGTTGGGGTACTCAACGTCTTGCGGGTCCGACGAGAACTCGGCGGTGCATTGGAGTTCGACCAGCTTGGTGCCCACGTTGAACAGTTGGGCGAGTTGGGACTGAAACCAACGACAAGAAGTGAACAAGAAAAAAGAATCGACTCACTTTGCGAATGCGAACTACCGCTTCGATTTTCGCATCCGCCCGGTGCCGAATGAAAGCGTGTTGATTCTTTTCGTGGGTCATTCGGCCGCTCGATTTCTGCGCGTAAATACCGCACACTGCGCAACGGAACTGCTTCATTGGGTCCTTCTTGTGAGCATTTTGGTGGTCGGTCGGGTTCCGCCCGTGCAAGTGAATACCACATTCCAGACATCGTTTGCAGGAATTCGCTTTGGCGTGACCGTGGGAAATTCGAGGCGGTTTCTTGGCTGAAAAACAGCGGTCGGTCCTTTCGTTCGCTTGTCGTTCTCTGCACTCACGCAGCTCTGTGTCTTCACATCGAGCGGTCTCCACGAGAACGGAGTTGTCGGCTTGCATTTGGGCGGACCGCTGAAAACCGAAGATGAAAGAAATGAGATCATTGTTATTGTGGAGAAGGTTTATTTTTCCACGCCTGGGGATGCTACTTATTGTTAGCTTCTGTCGGTACAATTTCGTGCCGCCGTTTTGGCGCTAGGAGTTTTGGCGCCGCATAAAATCACCATCAAAGAATGAAGCATATGTTATCCGCGCACGTTTTCGCGATTACAAACGGTATTTTAATCCAACACAGCTACAACGCAATCCCCTCGTAAGGCGGGACCCGTGTGCGTTTGTCAGTCCCACTTGCCCCTCTCAACTTTTAGCGCTTTGCTCCAATCGATCCGAAATTTTTTCTGGCTAGAGGAAGTTGCATGCGCGAAGTTCGAAAATGTGCATTTCGACCGGTGGCGGGCACGTTCAGCGTTCCGTGCCAACGTTCCGCGCCGTACTGTTTTTCGCGCACGGCCAAATTCACCCGCTCAGTGGACGAAAAGATGCGCCTTGGAACGAGGAACATTTCATCTGTTGATGCCATCATCAAGAAACGTCGGTGAAAAAAGTTATGATCGAACAAACTCGAAAGGTCGGGGCGAAAAATCGAAGAGATCCACACTCGGAGGCACCGTTCTCGGCTCTTTGAATTTTATTCAAAAAACAAAAAATAATCCTCCCTAGAAAAAGGTCTTGCGCATCTTTTGAGTATAATTTTGGTCCAACGACACATCGATTTCAAGACGTTAAATTCGACCGAAAATTTTGTGTCGGTTTGAAAATTGCGGCGAATTTTAATCCCGTCGTTCTTCTCGACCGTCGGGCGTGACGATACGTGTGTGGGCTTATTCGAAAGCTCGGAACACGGACTTTCCAATGGTGTCCGTTGTTTTGTTGTTCTTGGCCCGCTTGGCCACGCCGGCTTACGCGAAGTGACCCCTGATATCGCACAAACACCGGGCGGGATCGGGCATGGGTGAACGGATTCTTCCGAAACTTTGCAGAAATGTCGCGCACGAAGTTACCTATCTTTCAACCGTTTCAGATTTTTCAAACAATTGGTTGCTGAGGAATAATGAATCGTTCTATAGTGGGCGCCTGAAGTCCAGCTTTGTGGTCGGCTTCTTTGGGTCCCGCAACGAGCACTCACTTTTTCCGTTTGCTGGGATCAAAACAGACTGTTCGCCACCATTCGCAAATGTTTAACAACGTTCTGCGCACAGTCATGCCCAAAGCCCGCGTTTGCAAGCGACTTCAACTGTTCGCCTTCGTTCTTCTTGGGCCCTTATGAGCAAAATGGAGCAAGTAGGCAGTGTTTGTCCAAAAACTGCCGATTCGCCGAGTTTCAATCGAACCCAAACGTTAGTGAAGCACGACTAAGCGTTCTACCGTTCCAGTGATCACTAAGTTACCAAAAAAGTCGACAAAAGCACTCCCTACCCATCAGTCTAAGAACACCCCCAGCTGGGGACGGCGCGAAGCGCCGTCACTTGCTGGTGGTTACAAACAAAAGACTACAGCGTGTACGACTAGTTGCACTCACCAATTTTGAGTCTCCACTTAAGGCTTCCGACGCAACGTCCTCTTGTTCTTCGTTTGCATTGCCGGGCGGAGGGTTTGGTTGGTTTTCGGCCGCCTGTTCCGCTAGACTCTCGGCATGAACGCGTCCATGGGCCGTGAAGCCGGCAGCCGTCGTTCCTTGTCGCTGGGTGGCTTGTTCCGGCTCGCTGTAAGCAAACAGTCACCGCTCGAATTCTCATTTCGTTATCTTACCAGATCTCTCGTTTAACTGGCTGGACAGGCTTGTCGACGGCAGCGACACGCGTCTTTTTCCGCTTCCGCTTGGCGGCGGGTGCGTCGTCGTCGGAATCCCGCTTAACCCGCACGCCGTCCGGCAGTTCATCGTTCAATCGAACGGGCGCATCACGCTGCTTGCCGGCCTCCACCGCGGCGGACTCCGCCCTCACGTGGACGACGGTTGGTGGCTGAGGCACTTCTCGACTGGAATCCGACTCTTCGCGCTCGCCGTCGGAGTCGATTGTGATGACGGGCGGCGGGCCCGCGTGGCGTCGTTTCGCCCGCACCAGGCGAAGGTTCTCGTGTTTGACGCGCCGGCGCCCCTGATCCTCGTTCAACGCTTGTTGCCGTGTGCGCGCCATTGGACAACTGAAACAACCATTTAGGTCAAGATCGTAGAAAAACGTGCACGCAAACGAGCAAAGACATCGACAAAACCAACGCGGATCAGGAAGGGAGGAACAAACACACGCAACTGGGCGTTCGATTGCCCGTTGTCTGGGCGGAGCACAAAAAAGGCAAGCCGCCGTCAAGTGCCCCCGATCGAACCCAATAGCCCGTGGAAACTCGGCGGAACTGAAGAACAATGAAGTGCTCTTTTTCTTTTGCGCGCCTTTTGCCGACCGGCCGTGGCGGGCACTAGACTTTTGGTCGATGCCACAAGGGCAGCAGACACTCGAGCGGTTGGAAGATCGGACAACAAGGTGTGCGGGACGCGCCGATTACAAGCCACCCGCAAGCCGTCGCCAGCCGTCTGCCGCAAGTCTTTTGCCTGCTTGTATTTAAGACGAAAGACGGATGCAATAAACAAGCTGCTAGAACGGAACGTTGGAGCGTCGGCTTGTGAGCTGGAGGGGAAGGTTGGAAGAGAATCCGAATGGGAGGTTGAGTGAAATGAAAAAAGAATCGCCTCCTCTATAATCCAACCGTTAGCTAGAGAGTGGTCCTTTTTATTAAAGAATCATCCGTCCGTGCGCGGAGAAACGAGCCAGTCGACGCGCTACTGACATCCTTTTTGCGCGCCCCATGAACACGCGGCCCGCGCGCTCGTTTGGACGCCAAACGTCCCCGCGCTGACGGCGCCGCAATTCGAATCGGATCGAGAAATGCGGCCGCGGCGTTGTGCGTGCGCCCCTCTCGCTGGCCCGCCCGCTGTAATGCGGACGATCAATACACTGCTGATCAAAAATTTGGAAGACACCTGTATCTCAGAAACGGCGCATGACAGCCGTAAGATATTTACCGTGTAGACTTCTCGTCCGAAGACTATTCCAACCGACAAGAAGAGATTCAAAGTCCCGAGTTTATTCGTAGGAATCACAGAAAAATAAAAAACCGAGTGGTCAAAAATTTGGAAGACATTCAAAGATCAGCCGATTTGAGATCCTTTGGCTTCGATGACGTCCAAAAGCCGTTTGTTCATCGAAGAGTAGATTCTTTTGGTCACACTGGGGCGGATTTTGCGGACGGCGCGGTTAATCGCAGAGAGCAAATCGTCCTTCGAGTGGAACTGACCAGATTTGTAGATTTCGTCCTCCAGGAGCTTCCAGATGTTTTCGATCGGGTTCAAGTCGGGGCTGCGAGAAGGCCACGTGTCCGCTGCGCGTTTCTGTTGGGGCAAAAAGCGCGTGACGATCTTGGCGGTGTGGACAGAGGAGCGATCTTGCTGCCACAGCCACGGCTTCGGCTTTATCTCTCGCTCGGCCCACGGGAAGAACGTCGATTAGTGATCCGCAAGGTAGTCGACGGACTTGTAGTGATTGATGCAGACCTGCAAACAAAAGGTCTCCGTGATAAACCAATGGATAAAAGAGAAAACTCACTTTGATTTTAAGCTTGCCGGTGGAAAAATCGCGCCCAACACCATGATCGATCCGCCTACCATTTGTCGCTTGATTCGCTCCAGTTGAACGTTCTCCGTTACGTAGGAACCGATGCCATCCGGCCCGTCCAGATAGAAACGCTTCTCATCGCTGAAGATCCACGTCGAAAACTCGGTCCCGTTGATTATTGGGTCGTCGACAAAGTTTTGACGCACGGAATGCCAAGCCCCCGTGGTTGGCAATTGGCGAGCGAGTTCGAGCGAGTCCACAAATGAGAGCGGTGTGCGCATTTTTGCACGCGTTATGCCGCACAAACACGCGCAACCGCTCGAGTTCGGTCGCGACCAATCGGCCGAAACGCCTCATTTTGGCATTCCGTGCGTCAAAACTTTGTCGACGACCCAACACATGACGGCGCGCAAATGCGAGTCGATTGGCGCGATGCAGGGCGGTGAGCGGGAGCTTCTTTTGGATGAAGTGGTAATAGACGTTGTCGCGGTTCAGCCAACGGCGGATGGTCGGCCGCGACACTTCAAAGTCCCAACTTCTCTTTGATCGAACGCGAAGTGACGAGATGACCGGCGCCGAGCTCGGCCTCCGCGTGCCGTTTGATGTGACGACGAAGGCGAGGAGTCGACTTCTTCGGGCGTCCGCGTGGTTTGGCGGTCTTTCGATTGAGATTGTTGATCACTCGCTCGACGCTCGACTTTGCAACCTTGCATTTGAGCGCCGTGTCCCGTATGCTGTGAAGAATCGCTTAGTTCGACCGAATGTCGGCCCGCTTCTTTGCCTGTTCCGACATCCGCTCGATCCACTGCTTCTGCGTCCGCCGACGATATCGGCGAGACGCACGAAGCACGAGGCAGTCGTTTGGACAACCGCAATCCAGTCCCAATAAACCTACCCTTTTTTCTATTGCGTCCGCTTTGTGCACGGACAAAAGACCCCCCCATTTCAATTTGACCCGTCCCGGTTATGACGTGAAACTAAGCCCGGTCTGATCCAGGGCCAGCCCCCCCGCGATTTGGACCTTAAACAAACACCGGCTACGACTCGACCAACAGAGGGTCATACGGACGTAGACGGGCAACGACGTTCGCAAGGCTCTCGGACGAAACGAACCCCGAAAGGACCTGGAGAACAAAACCGTCCTAATCCCCGGAGAGCCCAGGATCAGCTGCACATGCTGACATTCAACCTACACACCGGACTGCCAAACGCGCCCGCCAAGGACGTGTTCATGAACGAGCTCCACGGTCTGCATCGATTCAAGTACGATTTCATTGGCCTGAGCGAGACCCGAGCCGCCACCGCATCCCAAACCGTATGGACGGAAACTGAAGACGAGATCATCATCGGCGCGGGCGTCGGACCACAAAACATCGGCGGCGTCGGATTCATCATCAACCGGCGACTGGTGCACCAAATCGACAAAGTGAAGATCATTTCGGCGCGGGTCGGAACCCTCAAGCTCCAACTCTCGCCGAAGAAGACGCTCCTCATCGTCCAAGTGTACGCCCCGCACTCGGGAAGCAAATACACGCAGGAGAACCACGAGAAGTTCTACGACGATGTCCACGACGCTCTGAACCAGACGGCCACGCACAAGATGGTGATCGGCGACTTCAACGCTCAACTCGGACCGCGGACGACCGAGCGCTACAGGCCCATTCACCGGACCCGACTGGACGCCGCTCGGAGAAATGATGGCGGACTTCGCAGAAGGCGAGAAGCTCTTCATCATCAACTCCCTCTTCGACAAGAGCATTGCGAAGCGATGAACGTTCCGATCGATCGACGGTCGGACGCGGCACGAGATCGATTTCGGATTGATCTCGGACCGCCGCCTCGTCCGACGATACGACGTTATCGACCGCCTCAAGTTCGGATCCGACCATCGCCCCGTACGCTTCACGCTGAGCCTCCCGATGATCTTCCGGCGCAAGAAGCACGTCCCCAAGGCAAGCACCTTCAACGCGGCCCTTCTCGAGCGCGCCATCAACTCGCGCGACTGGAATCTGAACGGACCCCTGGAGGGTAAGTTCAACCAGTTCCAGGAACGACTGCAGAAATGCGTCGAAACCGCGAAGGTGCCGAAGCCGAAGAAGCCATCGCGCCTGACGGAGGAGACCCACCAACTGCTCAAGCGGAGACGGGAGCTGAACTACGACGCAAACCCGGAGGAACTCGTCGAACTCTCGAAGGAAATCCGACGCAAAGTCAAGGAAGACCACGAGACGTTCCGGATCCAGAAGCTCCTGCAAGCTGCCGCCAACCGTCGATCGCTGAAGAAGTGCAAGCGCGAACTCCGGCAGCAAGTCGGAACGATGCGAGCGCTCAAAGCCGAGGACGGGACGACACTCACGACGCGCGCCGACATCGACCGGAGATGCAAGGAATTCTACACAGATCTCTTTGCATCGAAAGTCGATGTCCCGCTTCTTGCCGACCCCCGCGAAGACGAGCCGATCCCGCCCATCATCGCCTCCGAAGTGCGCGCGGCTGTGGAGAGCCTGAAGAACGACAAGGCGCCAGGACCGGACGGGATCACCAACGAGGTGCTCAAGAACGGCGGCCCGACTCTTGTGTCGACAATCGTGAAGCTCTTCAACGACTGCCTGGACCAAGAGGACGTGCCGCCCCAATGGAAGACGTCCCGCACCGTGATCCTCCCGAAGAAAGGCGACCTCGAGGATCTCCGCAACTACCGCCCCATCGCCCTCCTCCCGACGGTCTACAAGCTCTTCACAAAAGTGCTTGTAAACCGGATGGTGCGCCAACTGGACGAGCAACAACCACGCGAACAGGCCGGATTCCGAAGCGGGTACTCGACGGCGGACCACCTCCAGACGATCAACCAAGTACTCGAGCGCTACCGCGAGCTGAAGCAGCCGCTCTGCCTGGTGTTCGTGGACTACGAGAAAGCGTTCGATTCCGTGGAAATTAACGCGGTGATCAACGCCCTCGTCCGCCAAGGCATCCCGCCGAAGTACGTCCGCACGCTGCTCAACACGAACACGGACTGCTCAACGACGTTCCAACTGTTCGCCCGCCCGATCGAAGTGCCCGTGCGACGTGGAGTGCGACAGGGAGACACCATCTCCCCGAAGCTCTTCACGGCCGCCCTCGAAGACGTCTTCCGGACACTCGACTGGGACTGAAACGAGGACTACGGGATCCCGATCGACGGCGAGCGACTTCACCACCTCCGATTCGCCGATGACATCGTGCTCTTCGCTCCCGGACCGCGAACCGCCGAGCGGATGCTGCGCGAACTCGACGATGCCGGCGCCCGAATCGGACTTCGGATCAACCGGAAGAAGACGCAGGTAATGGTAAATCGTCACTGCAGAGCCGCGCACGGGACGGGACCCATCGTGCTCAACGGAGAACCCATCGAACTCGTGGACAAATACGTCTACCTCGGACAGCAACTCACCCCCGAGCACGAGATCGATGGGGAGATCCGCAGACGACGCTCGGCCGCGTGGTTCGGGTTCAAGAACATCGCCGACGTGCTCAAGAAGATGCCCGACGCCAGGATCCGCGCCCAACTCTTCAACTCGACGATCCTTCCCGCACTCTACTACGGCGCTGAGACCTGGACGATGCGGAAGAAGGAGCGAATGAGCCTCACAACGACCCAACGGGCGATGGAGCGGCGGATCCTCGGAGTGAGCCTACGCGAGCGCGTGCCAAGTGCGGACATTCGAGCGCGAACCCGATTCAAGGACGCGGTCGAGGACGCACTGGAACGTAAGTTTGCGTGGGCCGGACACGTGGCCAGACGCGCGGACAACAGATGGGCGACTCGCACGACCTTCTGGTGGCCGTACGACCTCAAGCGTACTGCCGGACGACCCCCCGACCGATGGCGCAAGGACATGGACACGACACTTGGACCACAATGGCAACAACTCGCCCAGGACCGGCTCGAATGGAAGGAACTGTCGATGTATTCGCACCAAGCCATTAGATAATCTCGCAATTGTCTTTTACTTGGTTGAACCGAATAAATTCGTATTCGTATTCGTATTCAAGAACATCGGAACTCGGACCAAAGAAGAACGAACGATCGCGTGCAAACACGCTTGCATTCTTTCGCGTAATTCGGCCGAATTTTCTCGAAACCCAACGGAAGAGAACGCTCGAACGATCGCCGTTGCTTTCAAGTGGGATCGGACGGAAATCCGCAGCAATTCCACCGTTCTCCCCTTTTTAAACCCCAAAATCGAACCGAAAGTCCAAAACAACGCGCCGATCGTCCGCCATTCGGTCGGCTCGCCTAAACGCGGGGCGGCGGCGTCTATCGGCTGCCTGCCGCCCATCCATTTCGGCGCGTTCTCCCTCACTTGCGAAAGACGGGCGGAAGGCCAGACGCCGACGGCCGCCGCAATCATTCCACTCGACTTGTGTTCGCGTTCGGTGCGGGATTTTCGGCTCGCCGCATCTTACGGGCAGCAAAAGCGAGAGGAGTTGATTGTGAAGACATAGGTGCACGTTGCTTTGCTTGGTGTTTCGAGACGAATTAGAGCAATTGCTTGCAAGGGGCTCATGTACTTCTTTCGGTCGTCCTGTTTGTTTCGAATCGCATGTCAGTTCAAATCCCACCGATCTTCTTCCATGCGATTGATCGCATCCAACCTCATATGTGTCAGCATCGAACCCGCAACACAAACACAAATCACTCGCACCGCAATCCACGGAGGAAATGAGCCGAATGGAGCGAACGAACGAACGAAGTCGAAAGTCACTTCCGAGCGCTCCGCCCCGCAAATCGCCGCGGGCAGCGCCGAAATTCGTGCCAACGACGGAAGAGCGGCGAGGTCGTAGCCAATTGTTTAGTTTATTTTACTAATTAAACGAAGAAGATGGGGGAAGTGGGCGGACGTTGGGTACAAGCGACAAGCTGGCGGAAAGAGCCGATTGTTGCAATCCGTGGAACACAACACGAGCGGGTGTTCGCCCGCAACGGAAACAAACGAGTCTCCATTCGAATTGAATCGAAAGGAAGAAGCGAAAGTGTGAACACCTCTCGCAGGAGGAAGACGGATGACCGTTGATGGAGGAGGTCGATGGTTGAAGTAAACGGGGCATTGCGGAGAAGGACGCACTCCGCACACTCCTTCGTTCCTCTCCTACTCATTTTCGGGTGATTGGAACTTCTGTTGATCGCTGTTCCATCGATTGAATCCCTACACTAGCGGCCATGATCTCATGGCCTCCTTTCGTCCTCGTTCTCCTTTTTCCGCTCCTTTCGCGGGTGAGCGACGGAGCGCCCGCGCGGGCGCCACTCCCGCCGACCGCCGCGAACGGCGAGCGGGAGCGCGTGGTCGTGTCGCGGCAGACGGAAACCCAAGTGCGCGACCGCTTCCACGAGTTCGAGACGGGGGTTCAGCTGGCGTCGAAGCACCGGCACGCCGTCGAGCACCTCGAGCCCGACCCCGCGCACTCGATCTTCGCCCAACCGGCCGCCGCCAACCCGCTCCAGCGCACCACCACGGCGGCTCCCGGACAGCGTCCGACCGTCGCGTTCGGGCGTCTTGCTGGTGACGGGCGGCGTCAACCTGCAGCGCTGCAGCGAGGTGAGCAATCGAACGCTTTCATTCCGCTGCGTCCTGTTGAGCATTCCCTTGCTCCGTCGTTCAATTCATTCCTTGCAGGTCGTCGAAGTGCCCCGACCGACGGCGGCGATCGGGAGTACGACCAGCTGAACGCCGACTTTCAAGAAGACACCGCTCCTGTCCAGGTGGCCGCCGCCGACGATCCGAACGGCGCCACGCCGCCCCCGCCGCCCACCTTTTCGACGCGCGTGGTGAACGACGCGGAGATCGCGGACCCGCGAGCGGTTGAGGTTCGTGTTCGAGGGATTGCTTTGAACCGCGTGGTTTGCAGGCTCCCATTCGTTAACATCGAACCCACGTGCCCGCCCGCTACGTGGAGCGAGTGCGCAGTTCGGAGGAGAAGGACGAGAGCGACACGGATGCGGGGTTCTTGCGAAACGCCACGTCTACTCCCTCTCACTTCACTTCGGCATCTTCGACCACTCCTTCGACTACTCCCTTCACTTCGACCGCTCCTTTGATCTTGACACGATCTACAGTTTCCTCGAGCACGGCTAGTGCACCGTCGGCCACCGCCCCACCGCCGGTCGAGTTCAGCGGCGAGGAGCCGCCCGAACTGCGTGAGAGCGAGCGGGACGAGCCGCTCGACGCGAAGTCGGGCGGATTCGAGCGAAAGGCGGCGATCGTGCCCGTCCAGAAGGCCGAGCGGGCGATCGCCCAACTGTTGACCCAATTGGCCCAAACGGCCACGTCGACGGCCGTCTCCAGCCCCAAGACCACGAGCAAACCGGCGACTCGTTCGTCCACCCAACGCCCGGCGGAGGCGACCACGACGGAGGCGACGCGAAGCCGGAAGGTCGTCGCGCAGCGGTCGCTTTCCTCCGCGCCAAATCACAAACAGCGCGTGGACGTGACGGCGGTCTCCAGCAGCGAGGAAGACGAGTGGACGGGGCGGCGAGGGGGCGTCCGTTTTTGCGAAGCCCCCCTTCCCCCCACAACCGCCGCCTCTTTCGCTCGCTCGTGCCGCTGAGGTGGGGCGACCGGATCTACGCGCCCTCCGCCGGCCACTCGACAGTCGGCAACTCCTACAGCAAACGGGTGGCCGGAACGCGCCCTCTCGCCCGACCCCTGCCGCTTTCTGCTCGTTCGGAGGGGTGGACAGCGTTAGCTTCTGCTCGACTGGCCGCTCGATCAACCGCATGGTCGAACGCAATCCACACACTCGGCCCCACCGCCTCAATCGCGCAATTGGAATGGGAGTGGACGAACGGGACGCTTACTCGCTTTCACGGCCTCGAGCACGAACGTCTGTTTTGGCGTTTCGCTGCAGGCAGGCTGCTTTCGCCTTTGCTCCGCTTGCTTGATTGGCTTCTCGGATTTCGGCTCTTTTGGTCCAACGTCTCGTCCAGCGGGGTGAGTTTTGCGTTTCTGACCGTTTATCTCCTATTCTCGACTGATTTTTGCCCAATGTGAACAGAAATCCGGTCGATTTGCCCGAATTTTTTTCGAAAAACCCCGTCTTTTCGCAATGCTTATAGATTTATTCCGTTTTCAGGCAAAATGGGCGATGCAGCCGAAGCAATTTATTCGGCGAAGATCGTAATTGCATTCGATGGTGGGATCCACTTCGCTTCGCCGGTCGTCGACGTGTTTGCGCCAACCTTCGAGGACGTTGCCGCTGCCCTCGAGAGTTCCCAAGCCCTGACCAAAATCAAGATCGACTGGAAAATTGATCCAATCTACGTCAACTTCCATCTGTTGCAACAGTGGATGCAAGTCGCCGCGAAGTTGCACGGTAAGCGCTCGGCTCGCTCGTCAGTTGTTTTAATCGCTTCACGTTTTTTCAGCCTTGCCCTTGCTCACATCTATTGAAGTGGACGCCTTCTGGTCGTCGTCGACCTACGAGGACACCTTACGGCGCAAGTACCCGTTCGCGGACATGTTCTTCGACTCGCTTCCCGACAAGATCACCTACCTGTGCACCGATGGCCTTCGCCCCGCGACGCCGCTCCGAAAGCGGACGGCCCAGCTCAAATCGGTCCGTTTCGCCCACTGCGCTCGTTTCAAGAAGCATGAGTGTAAGTGCGAAAGCGAACATAAATCCTTCCACTTCCTTGCAGACTTCGCCGACGTCTTCCGCCTCAAGGCCACGCGCATCGAGCTCGAGTTGAACTACGCAACGATCGGAGACCCCCACCACTTCCACGACTTCGGGCGAATCGGCCGCAACGAGCAGCTGCAGGAACTCTGCATTAAAGGTACGACCATCACGGACAGCGGGACTCTCCAAGCTCCTCGCCATTTGCGCGGCCTCAACGACCACTTCAAACTCGAATGGAGCGCTAGCCTGGGCCTTTTTCTTTGGGTAAGTGAATCCTTCTTGATAAATCCGACTGCCTGCTATTCACAGGGACCTTCCGACCTGAAGCAAGTGGAGGACCTCAAGGTCGGAGCGATGAAATGGGCCAAAGTAACTGGAGACGCGGGATTTCCGACGAAGGACGTCGTTTTGCACGTCCGCGTTCGCGACGGGGTTCGTTCTTTCTCAACTCTGTGCCGCTTTTACCGTTTGTTTCAGAACGACTGGAAGCACGTGTCCCGCGACCAAGTGATCGAGCGTTTCGGATGGGAGCGCCAAGAACTCCCCGGCGAAGAGTCGACGCGCTGCATCCAGAAGTGCTCCGTTGTGCACAAGGGCGTCCGCATCGAAGTCACGATTGGATAAAGTGGTCGGTGCATAATTTTTTGTTTGATTGTTCTTCCTCTAAATGAACGCATAAACACTCGATTCCTTCTCCGCCGTCTTCTTTTTTGACTTCCACGTTTCGGATCGGCCCGCTAGAACGGCCATTCGCTTCGATTCGAGCCGGAGATCAAGCGGAAGCGGGATGCGCTCATCCGAATTCATCGGCGTTTGCTCTCCGGCAACCCTTGGGCGGAGTCCTCGAAGAGCGCAGCGGCGGAAGGAGCGGGCGGGCAGATTTTGGTCGAACGATCGCGCGTTCTTGTTTTCCGGATCCTCGAACCCCTCATTGAGCACTCATCTGTTGCAGTACATCCGAACGAATGCAGCGGATTAGCGGCCAAGTTTCTTTCTTCCGATCGCTCGCGCCGAGTCCCGCCTCGAATTTCTTCTTGTCGCTGACGAACGCTATTCGCGGCGGATCTTGTCGTTGCATTCCGTTCGGCAAGTCGTTCGCTTCCACCGGCGATTTGTGCGAATTTCGGTGGCTTTTTCTTATTGTTGCATGAGTTCGAATTGGACCGAAGATGCCGCGCGACCAGAAGAATGTGGTCAAGGAGGAAGAGGTCGAGCTGATTTCCGCGTGTCATCGACGCACGAATACACACTTTCGTCCGCGAGTTGTTGATTCCGTGGGCAAACAAGCCAGAACATTGTTGATTCCCTGCTTTTAGCTTCAATTCAACTTCTTTTGTTCGTTTCTTCGAAGTGCGCGTTCTTCCAGTCCACTTTCTTTTTTTTCGTTCAATCGAATCCATCGGTTTGCAGGTCCCCCGTTCCGTTCCGGCCGCTCGCTTCATCACCGACCAAAAGCCGAAGCCGGAGGAATGATCGCCGCGCAGCAGCAAGCGGCGAACGGCGGCGACGCGGCCAGCGTGAACAACCTGCGGAATCGGCAGATCGATTCGCTTTCCTTCGAATTTCCGTTGATTCTTTCGTTCGTTTAGGCGCCATCAAGCAGCTGCTCAACCTGAACCAACCGCTGAGCCAATCGGCGGCCGTGGAGCCGTGTGGAAGCTGTTGATCCTCGATCGGTACGGGCAGGACATCATTTCGCCGCTGATTCCCGCCAAGCAGCTGCGCGAGTTGGGCGTCACTCTGCACTTGTTCGTCCCTCCACCTTCTCTTCGTTCATTTGATCGATCGTTCAGGCTGATCAACGCGAAGCGCGAGACGCTGCCCGACGTGCCGGCCGTCTACTTCGTGGAGCCGACCGAGGAGAACGTGCGGGCGATTTGCGACGACCTGCGGCGTGCGATGTACGACTCCTCCTACATCAACATGATCCAGCCGATCCAACGGCCTCAATTGGAGAAGTTGGCGTCCAGCTCCGTCTACGGCAACTCCACTCAACTCGTCCAGAAGGTCCGTTCACAATTCATTCATTGAGTTGATTGTGGCACCAGTTGACGGACCAATACCTGAACTTCATCGCACTCGAAGAGGGGCTGTTCGCTTTGCGGCGCTACTCGCTGGATTCCCGCTTCTCCTTCTACGGTTCGTTCCCTCTCATTCTTTTCGTCCATCTCTCGGTTTGCAGCGATCAACGACCCGTCTGTCGAGATGAAGCAAATGGAGGCGATCGTCGACGCAATTGCCGACGGTCTGTTCGCCGTCTGCGTCACGTTGGGCGTCGTGCCGATCATCAAGTCGCCGAAGGGCAACGCCGCCGAACAAGTCGCCATCGTTCGTTCCCGCTCGCTTTTTTCGTTCACTTTCTGCTCGTTCAGAAACTGGACCAAAAGCTGCGCGACAACCTGCGGAATGCGCGCAACAACCTCTTCGTCCAAGAGAACATCCGCGCCGGCCAGTGGTCCGTCCATCGGCCCGTGCTGGTGATTGCGGACCGCTCGCTGGACATGACCACGATGCTCCACCACACGTGGACCTACCAGGCGATGATCCACGACATTCTGGTGCGTTCCCCTCACCTTTCTTATTGAATCCCGTGTGCAGGACATGGAGCTGAATCGTATCCGCATGGTGGACGAGGAGAACCGCAAGAAAGAGTACGACATCTCGGCGACCGATCGCCTGTGGAACAGCTTCAAGGGCTCCCCCTTCCCGATGGTCGCCGAGGCGATCCAAGAGGGGCTGGACGCGTGAAGAAGCACGAGGAGAAGATCAAGAAGCTCAAGCACACGATGGTGCGGCAGAAGGCGGTTTACTTGATTGATCGATGGGATTGCAGGGAATCGAGAACGCGGACGACGAGGCGGCCGTCATGATGCTGGACGAGACGACGCTCAAACTGCAGACCGCCATGGGCTCGCTGCCCGAACTGCTCGAGCAGAAGCGCCTCATTTCGCAGCACACGAACGTCGCCACCAGCCTCTTGAAGAACATAAAGGAGCGCCGACTCGATGTGCTGTTCGAGAACGAGGAGAAGCTCCTCAATGCGCAGGCTTTGGGTTCGTTCTTCCCGCATTCATTGGATGCTTTAGTGGGTCTTTAGACACGCCGTTCCCCGACCTCTTCCGCTCGCTGGAGAACACGAACGACGCCCTCCGGCTGCTGCTCATTCACTACCTTTCCGCCGGCCAGATCACTCCCGTACGTCGAATGTTTCCATTGATCGACAGATTGATTCCAAGGGGATTGCAGGCGGACAAGCGCGAACTCTTCAAGCTGCTGGAGGAGCGCAACATCGACGCGTCGGCGCTGAAGTTTACCGAACGTTTTCGGTTCGTTGCTTCCGTTTGTCTCGTGAATTCCGTTGAGCGGCTTGCAGGTCGGTGACGAACGTCGGCCGCCAAGTCGAAATGCACCAGGGCGCCGGGACGAAGACGCTGGGGATGTTCTCCAAACTGCTCAACCATTCCTCGAAGTTCGTCATGGAGTGCGTGAAGAATTTGGTGCCGAAGAAGCACAATCTGCCCGTCACGAAGGTGCGTTCCTCCTCTTTCGATTACATCCTTCTGATTCCATTCGATTCGTGCAGATGGTCGATCAGCTGATCGACACGCGGCAAACGGTGACGAACGTCCTCTCCAGCGGCATCTCGGGCTCCACCTTCGACCCGAACGACTACCACTACTTCGATCCGAAACTGATGCACGCGCCGTCCAAGGAGTTCGTCCCTTTCCCTCCATTCGTTCCTCGACCGGTCGCTTGCAGCTCCCTTCAAACGCGTCAAGGACAGCTCGCCCAGGACATGATCGTCTTCGTGGTCGGGTGCGGCAACTACGTGGAGTACCAGAACGTCGTGGACTACGCCAAACTCAAGGGAATCCAGCGCGTCACGTACGGCTCCACGGAGATCGTCAACCCGCAGCAGTTCGCCGAGCAACTCACGAGATTGGGCCAGAAGTTGTGAGCGGCCGCCGCGAGTGTATGCCGAATATTTATTCTTTCTTCTTCTTCGTTCTGTTGTGTTGGTCGGTTGGTTCTAACACTTGTGAATATACGCGCCGAATGATTAGCCGATTAAATCGAATGCAATGGGTAGATCTTGGAGATTGGTAAAAGGAAGCGAGTGGACTCTTACGTAGGACTTCGTGGGTTTTCTGCGGGGCAATCAGATGAACAGCTTGCAGTCTATGGACGAGCACGCGTCAACGCTCGTGTCCACGAGCAGGAGTAAACGGAGAATAACGAGGCAACCAGGCGCTGGCCTCTGTGTTCACGCGTTTGCCCACCGCGCGCGCGCAGGCGAGGGAACGCGCCGCATGGAAACGAGCGCGAAACGAGCGGGAAATTCACGACCTCTACCTTTACTTCAGCAGTTGACCGGAGATGTTGGAGTACCTGCTGATGTTTAACCGGCAGGGAGATGTGCGCCTCCAGAAGTGTTTCGTCCCCTCCTCTATATAAGCGAGAAGGGTCTTAAATCACGCGAGGGTGTTGGGGGTGGGGCGAAGCGCGAGCGGCGGAGCCGCGAGCCCGGAGACCAATAGTGGTCCACTGCGCGAGTTGCGAAAAGCTGTCGTTCGCCCGCTGGGAACGTTCAAAAATGGAAATTTTCGATTTTCGGCGGATTGTTGTGGGCGTCGGGGAATTCTGGGATTTTTTTCAGTATTTTATTCGTGTGCGCGTCCGGAAGGAGAACGTTCAGTGCAAGTTTCGGCCCGATTAACGAAGAATTCAAGGCTTTCCAGGTTTTTGAAGTTTGCACGGAAAATGCGGTTTTCGGGCCGTGGCGGGCTAGAGGTTGAGAGTTGCACGATGTTGCCGTGAGGGACTAGGTGCGGAATTTGATGGCGGATCGGATGGTGTCGGTGGTTTTTGTCTAAAGTGTCGTTGTAGCGAGGTAACGGCCAAAAATTCGTTTTTAACGTGTTTCTGCCGTTCTGAGCAGGCGGGTTCGAATAAAAAGTGTTTGCTTTGGTTGTTCGTGAAAGGAATCGAACTGTCAAGGTCCGGTGAGTCGATTAGTGACAATGGCGCCGCGCGGAATCGACTCTGGGCCAATCCGTGGCCACAAATCGAAGGTGCCCGCGTGTGGGCGTGTGCGGGCTCATTCGAACGGGCCCAACGAGCCGGCTTTGAATCTGTAACGGAGCGAAGTCGACGAAGCACGAGATGAGCGACCGGAGGCCGCCGGCAGGCGGCCGCAGGGAGTGAAGCTCGTGCTGCGGAGACGAGCGACCACCGAGCAGTTATAGCGGTGGCCTGGAAGTCGCGATGTCGACGCCTCACGTGACGAGCAAACCGCGGGCGCCGAAGGCGCTCGACCGTTTGAACGAGTCGCGTGCAAGGAGACAAGCGAAGGCGCCCGTGCACGTCCGACTCCCTTTGGAGCGAGCGAGCCGAAGGCCGAGCCCATCGGTGGCGAACGGCCGGCGGCCGAAGGCCGTCGGAACGTTTCACCTCCCGATTGGTGAGGCCGGAGGCCGCGAGCGAACCCGAGACTCCTAGCACGGGGGGTTCGGGGGGCGGAGCCCCCTGACTACGCAGGGGTCAGGCGGGAAGCAATTCAAAATGCCGTGCCCCCGCAATCGGTGCTGTTCTCAAAGTTCTGCTCGATTCAAGCGACATCTGAGATCGCTGTGAAGATCTAAACGTAATGGAAAGCTGCGTAAACGTCGTAAATGTTGTTTAAAGCGTACTCGACGTAAACGACGAGTAGAAAAGAGACGAAAGCAATGTAGCTGCTGTATTTTCGCAAATATTCGCATCATTTGGTCGCGACGTTGTTTTAGATTCCGTTCTATCTGTTGTACATGGTCCGTTTGTGATTCTTTCAAGTGTTTATTGCGTATTCCTGGCAATAAATTCCGTTGTTTACCGTGTGATTCCGGTTTACGGCCATTTCATTTCGTTTGACTGCCCGGATTTCGTACGAATTACTGCGCTTTTTTAAGTAAATTTTCTTCGTTGTGCAGTGGTCGGTGGTTGCGGAGAGATGGACCAAACTGAACAATGCGAGACTTCACAAACCGACCGTTGTTTAAGTTTTAATTCTTTGCAACCAAAATCACTTGCAAACAATTGATTGGCGGATAAATTGCTTTTTCTACACACGGCCGCTTCCAGTATAACTGTACGCTGCAGGAGTTGAACGCGAATCAAAGAAAGCAACGTGTTCATGGTTGAAAGCGGAATAAAATGGACAGAACATGTTTATCGTTTGGTTTGCGTCCAAATCAGCGAAATCGTTTGACGTTCGTGTGAATTATTGATGATAAATGGAGCGACCGTTCATAAGCGTTGATTATTGAGCATTTCCAACAGGAATTCGCAAAGAATAAACGATTTCTTCCGCCATTTCTCTCCTCCGGCCGCTTGCAAGAATCCCGGCGCGAATGCGTCATGTTCGTCGTTCTGGCATAATGCCCAAACAAGCCGACGGCCGGCGGTTTTCCGCCGCTCATTTGCCGGCGCTTCGTCATCGTTTTCTGAAATCTCCGAAAAACTCATCGTTTTGACTGAATTCTGTTGAAGTAGAGCAATCAAAACGACAGAATAATTATTTCTGAACGAATTACTTGAGTGCGGACCGCAAACAAAAGGAATAAATGAATCAAAGGAATAATAATCGAATTTAATTAATTTTTGACCGACTGCGACCGACCGAAACACGTGCCCTTCCGACCGATTCGAGTGAACGACTGCTGCTGAACACGGACCTTGCCGCGTAAGCCGAGTGTTCGTTGCGAACGGAGAATTCGCAGCGAGTGCAAGTGTCCATCCCAATCGACGAACTCGAGGCGGAAGCCGAGCGTCGGTTGACGGTGCATAACGGAGTTGCCGGGAAGGCCCGATGCACGGAAATAACGCCTGAAGTATGATCGAAGAATGAAGGCGTGAATCGGGTCGGTCGAGTCAGTCGAAATTAATTAAAATCGACTAATAATCGTGTAAATAATTTAATCCCTTTGTGAACGGTCCAAACTCTCGAAATTCGAACAGAAACAAACGATGGATGGAGAGGATCGCACGGACGCTAATAGCGATCCGCCGCAACGAAAACGAGGACGTCCACGTAAAGCGCCGGTCCCTCCGCCGCTGGCGGTTGTAAACGTTCTTCGAGCTGCCGATGCTCCGCCACTCTCGCCCGCACTCTCGACGCCCCCCGCTGTTCCAAATAAACGCGGGCGGCCGCCGAAGAAGCGGCGGGGAACCAGTGGCCGGCCGAGAGAATCCACTCGAGAGAACACACCCGCTGCGGCTGCGGCTGATTATAATGCGGCACATAACCAACAGCCGCCGCCCGATCGACCAACTCAACGGCGGTCGGCGCGCACAGCGGCCGCTGTCGAAGTGCCGCCTGCGGATGTGAGCGGCGGCCAAGGCGACCAACCGCAGATTATAATCCAGCAGCTGCCGCAGATCGGCGCTCCAGAAACTTCGGCGGGCGGTCGGCGGCGTTCGCGGCGGATTGCGGCAATCAACCAAGAGGAGGAGCGAGCTGCGGAGCCTTCGGAACGTGTCCAACCGTTGGCCGCGGCCTTGCCTCCGATTCAACACAACTGGATTGTTCCGATTGATCCGGTGACGGCCGCGAGCCTTCGGAGCAATCCGGAGGCTCTTCCGCCGCAATCGTCTGAAAATAATGATCACGTGGACGGACTGTCTTCCGGAGATGACGACGAGACGGAGACAGAAACTGAAGAAAACGCAGACGACGATGCGGCGGAAGAGGCCGTTGTGTTCCCCGGTCCGCCGCCGCCCCCGCCGAAATACTTGGAAGATCTCTTGATTGATTGCCTGGAGTTGTGGAACGAGGCGATCAATCAGGACATCCAAGAAACCATGCCAATCGAGCGGGAAATGATCAAGGAGATTGTGGTTGTGGCGGCTGACTCGCCGACTCCGATCGAATTGACGGCCGTCGCGGTTCGGTTCGTTCAAATCGCCAAACAAGTGTTCCAAGAGAGAGGGCAGCGATGCTGCGTCGTCTCGCCGTACATCTTCGAGCCGCAGACGTGGGAGACGCTCGGCGAAGACATGCGGCTTTACTGCCTGACCTCTTACGAACACGCGGACGTGATTTTGGTGCCCATTCGGACGGGTTTCCATTTCATGTTCGCCGCCTACTCTCGACCGCCGAACGCCGACTTCATCCGCATTTCCTTTGCGGACTCTTACCATCTGCCACTCGAACAACAACCAGAAGTCGTGCGTGAGCGGTTGGAGCGGATAGAACGATTCTTCTTTCCGAACGGCGAACGAATTGAGCGAATGAACGGCCTGTGCGATCGGCAGCCCTCTTCGGACGGCCACTCCTGCGGTGCCCACGCGGCCGCCAATGCGGAAATCTTCGTGCGGACGGGGACGGTGATGCAGATCGGACAAACCGGGACATACAAACGAATCAAGATGTACAACGAACTGCGGGCGTTGTTCCCCGAACTGCCCCGTGTGTCCCGGCTGATCTACGCAAACCGACCCGTCCAACGAGAACCGCCGGCTGTGGCACCGCGGACAATCGAACTTGAAGAGGAACAAAGCAACACCACGCGGAAGCTGCGAGGGCGGACCGTGCAGGTGTTTGCTCCCAAACGAAAAGAAACCAAACCGAAGAACGCGAATCGAGGGCGAGGTCGTGTGGGATTGAGCAAACTGGCCGACTCCGCATCGGAGTACTGGCCGGATTACTACGAAAGCATTGTGAAGGAGTGCCCTGTGCCGACTTGCCGCGCAATTCTGATCGGTCGGCAATCGTCGGCATTGTGCTGCAAGAACGGACAGGTGCAACTTCCGCCAATCCAACGACCGCCCGAACGAATTGCGCACCTGTTCCGTGAGAGGAAGTACGACGACCCGCAGGCCATCCAGCAATTACCTTACGAAGAACGGCAAAATCGGAAACGAGCGGCCGTCTCTGAGAAACTGAATCTGCGAATTAACACGCTGATGGCCTGCGGTAGCGTCTCCTCGAAACGAAAGAAGAATGAAGTCCGCGGCGAGCCGGTGATCATTGCGAACGGCGAATTCGTCCACCGAAAATCGCCGTTCGAACCGGACGCCCGCACGCCGTACTTCGGTCAACTGTTCGCTCTCGAACCCAAACGGGCGGCCGAGCACCGGCTGCAGAACAAAAGCTGGAAGAAGGTTTGTGATGCGTTGGAAGAGAAAGGATTGCTCGAGGAGATTTTCGTCCTCCTGCACGAAACTCTTCTCGAAATCAATCCCTTCTCGGCCGCCTACCGTTTCGTGAACGAACAGTTGACCAGAGAACGACTGGAAGACGGCATCGACTCGGTGCGGATCTTCTTCGTTCATCCGCTGCAAATCCCCGAAGGTTTGCGGGGCAATTTGCACTGGCACCAGGCGGAACTTCCGTCCTCCTCCGAAATCGCAGTTCTTTTCTGCGCCACGTACGAACACTTGCCCGACTTACCCAACGGTTTGTGGTGTACCACCCGGAGTGAAAACCCGGAGCAGGTGCAATTCCACTCGAAGCAGATTCCGGCTCTCTGCTACCCGTTGATCTGGCTGTACGGAAACCTTCCGTACACGGGCTTCCAACCGCTGCAAGAACCGTATTTCGGAGGAGGCGAAGAAGGAAGCCAGAACGAGGAACAAAACCAGAACGAGGAAGAGGAAGACGAGGAGGAAATCCCAAACGAACTTCAAGAAGAAGAGGACGGCTGGCCGGTGTTCGGCGCGGACGACGTTGAAGTACAAGAAACAGAGAAACATCGTCGGCACGCGCGCGAGTTCGTGTCGCACCGAGAGGCCGTCCGCTTTTACTTGAATTTCCGCTGGGCCGACCGCGGCTACCACCCGATTTGGTCCAACAAGACGGTGGCCCAGTTATACACGATCGACGAACATTATCGAATCGTGCGTAACAAACTTGACTGGGACGCAAAACATCACGCGGAGCGTCGAATCGTGAACGTGCAGCAGGTGTACGCACGGTTCGGCCACTTGCTTTGTGAACAATTTCCCGGTCGTTCGATCGGCCGACTGATTTCCCTTCCGCCGCAGCACAAACTGAATCCGGCGCACTTCGAGCGCGGATATCGGAAGTGTCTCGCGATGTGCCGGCGGTTGGGAGCCCCGACTGTTTTCCTAACTAAGACTGCTAACCCGCAATGGCCGGAGTTCGTGGAGTTGTGCAAGCGACTGAACATCGCTCCGGATAAGGCGCCCGGACTGTTGAGCATGATGTTCAAGGACAAGATGGCCCAATTAATCCGCGAGATCGTGGGTAACACAAAAGAAGGAACTCCGGGAATCTTCGGTCGTTGCACGGGGTACGCGTTCAGTCGGGAATACCAAAAACGAGGGAACGTCCACGCCCACATTGTGGTGTGGATTGCCGAAGAAGACCGGGAGCACACGGCGGAGTACGTGGATCGAATAATCTCCGCGGAAATGCCGCCCAAAGGAACCACCGAGGCGGAACAGCGGTATCAAGAGTACGTGGCGACGTTCTTGACCCACCGCTGCAAGCCGACTTCGGTCTGCCGCCACCCGAACAACAAGAATAAGTGCACTCGGAACTACCTAATGAAGGAATCCTTGACCACAACCCTTCGGGGGCGGTTCGTTGAGTACCGCCGGCGTCTCCCGCACAACGGCGGGAATTCGTACACGCTCCCGAATGGACAAATTGTGGACTCCCGCCACGTCGTGCCGCACAACCGCTACTTAACGCTCCGTTTCGCGTGCCAGATCAACGTGGAGTACGTGTACGGAGCGGAGAGTTGCTCGCGGTACGTCTTCAAGTACTCCATGAAGGGTTCCGATTACACGTTCGTGTTGGTGGAGAATGACCGCCAAGAGATCTTCCGCCCGTACGAAGAAGACGGCCAAGAACTAATCGAAGTAAACGAACACGCGCTGCTGCTGAAGGCCAACTACGTGACTGCGTCCGAGGCGTTCAATCATATTTTCTCGCAGTCGCCGACGCAGTTCAGCCACGTGATTAAATTTGCTTCGGTCAATTTGCCGGACGAGAGTAACATCATCGTCGAAGAGAACAACACGGCGGAAGAGATCTTGGAGCGGGCCAACATGCGGCAGGCCGGTCGGTCGGTTCTGGAGGCGTACTTCGCGTACTGCGCCGAGAACCCGCACGAAACACGAAACTTAACGTTCCGCGAGGTGTTGGAAACCAGAGTGCTGGAGAAGAGGAACGGAGACTGGGTGTTCCGGGAGCGAAGAGGCGGGACCAAACGGTTGATCGCCGAACTCTACCCCGTCCCGATGCACAATCGGGAACTCTTCGCTCTCCGGTGCATCACGCTCCACAAACCGAACTTAAGATCATTCGAAGATGCCCGCACGATCGGCGGCCGCGAGTATAACACGTTTGTTGCGGCGGCCGAAGCAATGCGGCTGTTGGAATCATCGGCCGTGTGGCTTGCGGCGCTCGAGCAATCGCGCCATTTGTCGCCGCGCCGCTTCATGTTCGTGTTCGTCGAAGTGTTGTGTCGAGGGCCGCCGGGAATCCATGGGCCGGAGCTGTGGCTGCAGTTCCGCGACTCGATGGTTAGGCGACCCGACCGAAATCATGACAACGCCGCCGAGCGGCAACGACTAACGAACGTGACGTTGAACCAACTGGCGCGGCTGCTCGAGCGGCGGGAATCTTCGCTGACCGCCCACGGACTTCCGGAACGAACCGAATTAATCGACTTTGCCGAGTACGACCACCCGCTTCCCGCCGTCACAGAAGAAGAAATCAACGGACTGAACGTCGAACAACGCGACGTCTTCCGCAAGATCTGGCACTTGGTCCTTACGGCGCCGTTCCGTGCGGGCCGAGAGCCCGACTTCTACATGTTGCACGGTGCCGGCGGGACGGGGAAGTTGTACTTGGAAAATCTGTTGATTCGGCGGTGCCGGGAGAACCAATTTGGAGTGATTGTGTGCGCCTCGACGGGCATTGCGGCCACGTTGTTGCTCGGTGGGCAGACGCTGCACAAGTTCTTCCGTATGCCCATCGACAACTACGACGGAACGACCCTCCACATAGACCAGAACTCGGAAGAAGCCCAAGTGTTGCGGGCCGCCCGACTTTTAATAATTGACGAAGCCACCATGTTGGCGTCGGGACCGATTCGGTACATGCGGCGGGTCTTCTCGGCCATCCTTCAGCCCCACCTCCAGTTGCCGCAGTTGACGGTCCTCTTCACTGGAGATTGGCGGCAGATACTTCCAATCATTGAGCGAGCGCCGCCCGAGATCTCCTTTGCCGAAAGCCTGCTCGGTCAACCATTGAACATCCGCTTTTTCAATCTTACCATCAATCAACGGGTGCGGCCGGAAGAACGAGAATTTTACGAATTCCTGCTGGCGGTCGGCGAAGGGCGGAACTTCGTCCTCCCGCAACGAATCCGCATTCCCGACTACATTCGTGTGACTGGGAACGTGCAGGAAGTAATCAACTTTACGCATCCGGTCGAGCAAATGACTTCCGCCGACCGGTGCGTCAACCACGTTCTCCTTGCGCCCACCCGTTCGATTGTTAGTAAGTTGAATGAAGACGTGATGAAACGGATTCCCGGCGAAGAACGTGTGTACCGAGCGATCGACACCGTTCGTGCTTTCAACGCGGCAGGAGATCGGGCGGCGGACGCGGAAACGGAGAATTTGCTGGCGATGGACTGGCCGGGAATGCCGCCCGGACACTTGAAACTGAAGGTCGGGGCCACGGTGATCCTGATTTATAACATTGACGTGCCGGCTGGACTGTGCAACGGAACGCGGTTGGAAATAATTGAGTTGGCCGACGACGTCGTGCGCTGTCGCCTGCTGAACGTGGACGCTGGAAACGAACACGAACCCGAGTATGACTTGATTCGTTACCGCTTCCGCCACAAGGCGAAGCAGTCGGATGTCGACCCAACACTCGAGTTCGATCGAGTTCTATTTCCGTTCATCGTCGGGCACGCCATGACCGTGAACAAGGCCCAGGGCCAGACTGTCGATCGCTGCGGTTTGGTGTTGGCGACCGAGTGTTTCGCGCCCGGCCAACTCTTTACCGCCCTCACGCGCGTCCGTTCGCACACCCACCTCATGATTTACCATCCGCACGCGTCGCGAATCGTGGTGAACGTCGTGGCCGAAGGGGTCCAACGGTTCTTCCTCCTTCCGGCGGCGAATGGCGGGCGATAAATCATGAGCGCCGGCACGAAACAAAACAAATCAAGTGTCCGGCTTCCCGTGCCCGTCGGCCGCACAATCGACTTTAAAACCACCCGACTTTGGACTTGCCGACTTTGGACCGCCGAACTAGGAAACACCCGAGCATGGAACCCTCGCACACGGGGCGCGTGTCACGTCGTTCAGTGACGCGCGAAAGTGTGCGCACCCCTCACCCACCCCTGATCTCAAACATCGGATTGAATGCTTTGGATTCACTTGCAGTTAGACCTTCGGGGGACACCTGTGAATTCAAACATTCTTTCCACATCTTCGATCTCATTTTTCGGACTGGGCGGCTTCTCAACACTCTTGCAGTTAGACCTTCGGGGGACACTTGAGTCGCTCGGTGCCGTTCTTTCCTTTCTTCTTTCGTCTTTGTTTTGTGGATCGAACGGCTCCTTTGACTCTTGCAGTTAGACCTTCGGGGGACACTTGAGTCACTTGGAGTCGTTCTTTCCTATTTTCTTCTTATTTATTTTCTTTTGTATTTTATCTCTTTCTCACGGATCGGGTGGCTTCACTCACCTTGCAGTTATACCTTCGGGGGACACTTGGGGTTTGCGGCCGTCCTTTCCTTCAACTGATCTCATTGAAATCCGAACATTTCTGTCCACGCTTGCAGTTAGACCTTCGGGGGACACTTGAGTGTTCAGATTTGTTCGATTTCAACTTTTCGTCTCAAAACGAAAAAAAAAAGAAAATCCAAAAAAATCACAAAATACAAAAGACTACAAAAAAAAGGGTGGGGGGTGCCCCCTTCTCTGTCAGCGGCCTTGATGCGGCGAAGGGGCTTAGCAGTTGCACGATTCATTGCCGCAATGCTTTGATCGTGCTTCTGTGACCAACGGCTGACACAAACAAACGAATAATTTAACTGATCAAGATCGAAACAAACGAAAGGACTATTCGACTGATCAACGTTGAAACATTGAGTCGTTTTCTTCAAGCACAACGCATTGATAACGTGAAAGATTGATTGCTTCCTGCTCATCAATGCAAAACACTCCCGTTGACGACATATCGCGCAAGTCTTTGCGATCGAGTTGCTTTCCTACCGCTTCCTTCCCACCTCCACTTCCGATCGCGTGTTGCGTGTCGCGTGCTCTGATCAACTGCCCGTCCTATCCGATGACTTTGCCTTTAGATCCCTTCTTTCCAAACAAAATGGAGCCCGCGCAAGCACCCACCGGGAAGGCGCTCCACGCGTTGCGGAAGCGGCAGAAGGCGGCCATCCGCCGGTCGTTCTACACGATCCCCGCCGACTCGCTGCCCGTGGAGGTCGAGATGGTCGACGGCTCGAAGATCCTGCCCTTCTTCCACGGGCACTACATCTTCTCGAACTTCTACGTGCTCAACCAGAAGTTCGAATACAAAGGTACGGTTTTCATCTTTCCCCGTCCACAACTAATCAAACGTCGTTCAGGGCGGATGTTCCCGACGAGCGAACACGCCTACTTCTACGAGTACGCGCGTCGCCTCGGCCATCACGCGTTCGCCGAGAACATCGTGACCAAGAACTGGGCGCCCAGCACGGTCAAGTGCCGGGCTCGCGAGCTGCCGGCCGCCCCGCACAAACTGCTCTATTGGGAGCGAGAGAAGTACACGGTAAGCCCTTTCATTCATTGACTTCCTCTTTACTTACCGCCCGTCTTTTCAGATCATGCTCGCTGTCCTTCGTGCGAAGTTCTCGCAGAACGAGCACGCCCGCCTCGCCCTCCTCTGGACGCACCAGTTGGAGTTGGTCGAGGCGTCGCCGTTCGACCGTCTCTACGGGATCGGCCTGGGCATCGAGACGCCCGAGGACCGCGAGCTGATCGTCGACCGCCGCAACTGGCGCGGGACCAACCAGCTCGGGCACCTGCTCCAGATGGTTCGCGGCGAGCTCGCGCTCGACTTTCCGCTCGAGGCCGAGGTCTGCCCAACGATCGGGATCCGGCGCGAGGACGAGGCCGAAGCCGAGGCGGGCGAGCCGGCCGAGTGATCACTTCTTTCCGCTCCTTCGCTCTCTTCCTTCTTTCTTTCTTTCGTTCATAAACTCCCTTCTTTCAGACACACTTTAGTTTGTCGCAAACAAACAATTAACGAAGTGATACGTTCTCCGATCTCCCAGCTGCTCTAACGACACGTTTTTCGTTCAAATCGGTCCGCAAAGCACAATATACACAACCCAACGATGAACTTCACTTCCCGTCAGTCTAAAAACAAACCACACCCCAAAGCCGAAGAACATCCACGCAAGCCTTTTTGATCTTTTCGTACGCACAAACGATGAACTTTGATTCTTCTGACAAGGATGTGCGTTTCACAGAGTTCCCACCACTCTTTGGCGGTTTCTGCGAGCGCCTTAGACACGGTGCGGACTGAAATCGATCCGACTATTGTCAGATGCTCTCTTCAATGCTCGACTGACTTCTCCTACCCATCATTTGTTTTGCCGACCGCCACACGAGTCACGAAGCCCTTTTATTAATTTCGGCACAAATTAACGCGGTTTTTAGCTTAAGACTTTGGCAAAGATTCAAACTTTACTTCAAATCTGTCTCACTAACATCACACTTTGCCCCGCAGGGCCCTAGTCTGCAGCCCGTGAAGATGTCGGAGTGGTTTTCTTTCACGACGCATCTATTCCTTCAATCAATTCAAGCTTTTCGACAGTTAAAGCTCGTTGAATGCCGCGCAGAATGCGGAAAGCTTCCGGTGGATGCCGAGGCGGAAGAAAAAGCAAGTGAGTTCATTCGTGTCCTCGACGGGCGTCCTGCTCGACTGCGTTGTCCCGAGTCGTTCGACTTGTGAAGCGACGGAAAGCATTCCAGTGACTGTGGATTTCTGTTGGGTTTATTGCTCCGTTCGCTGTCGATTCAGCCGTCTGCTGGTCGTCGGGTTTTCCGCTTGGAGAGGTCCAGCCGTCGCATCCATTCACTCGTCAAAAGAACGAAAGCTTTCCGTTGTCAATTCGAGTAGCGAACGCTTCTAATCGATTTGAGACGTCCACAAGCTTTCTGCCGGTCGTTCTCACTTCCCCGCTAGGCTACAGAAACTCTATGCAACACGTCGTTGAAGCCGCCGAATTGTGAAAGCGGGACGTTTGTTTGACTTAAATGGAAGATCGATGCCTGGCTCAAAGCACAACAAACAAGAAGAAACACTCGCCGCTTCTCTTTCACACCACCGCCAGCCTCTCGAGACAGAAGGCTAGTTATTTCTTTTGTTCAATGCTTTAGTGGCTGCAAGCCATATATAACCGCTAGAATCCGTCCACCACCGTCCACGAGGTTGTGCCCGTGAACACCCGCCGAGTTCTACGGCTAAGAGTGTTTGAACAGTTGGTTGATTGTTCGCGTTTTCCGCCCCCCTCTCGCCGCTCGGCAGCTCCAGTTGGCCGTCGATGAGAATGCTGGCAGGCGGCAGTCAAACGATGCGTAATTCATTCGTCTGCTCAGTTTTGCGAGTGCAGGGAGAGCGACCTCCCGCATGAATTCGTCCACTGGATTCCTTCCTTTCACTCTGCCGCCCAATTACCGCAACTCGCGCCGGCGATTTGAGAGGTTGGATGAATGTGGAACGGGCACTCGTCCCTCCCCCCCTGCCTTCCTACTGCAAGCCGATTCGTTGACAACGAAAGCTTCCTCTCACTCCTCGGGCCTGCACTAACAGAAAGCTTGATCAGATTCGAATCGATTCATGCGGCAAGCAGGAGCACTGCCAGCTGGAACACCTCAAAAAGCCTCAGCATTGATAAGAACGATAGCTTTCGATCATTTGCATCTCGTTTGCAAGCAACACAAAACTTCCAGCAAATCAAACAGGCCGTCGAATTGCTGCTGCTTTGGTAGACTGAAGGAGCAGATGGGTTATTCCTGTGCGGTTGTTTCTTGTTTGGAGTGATCCGCAGGTGACATCACTCGACTGTTGCCTTTCGATAGTGCAGCCACTGGCTTCAATCCACCCTCTGACGATGAATGGAGGCGGTTAACGTGAGTGAGTGGGTGCCAGCGGCATTCACTACTCGTTTGTGGCTTTCCGCTCGCCCGCCCCGTCTTGCATTGGCGGCAGAAAAGCGGCCGCCAGCGAGTGCAAAAGTGCATGTTCTCTCGCTTATTGGCCGCCAGTGCAAATCCGCGCCAGCCGCCCGCTCTCTTCGTTGTCGGTTTGGTTGCTTTTGCAGGCTTCCGATCATGATCAGCAAGACAGTCGTGTGATATATGGTCGGGCAGGTGGCTTCCATCAACCAACCATTTCGTTTTGCCACCCGAATGCTCGACACAACAAATGAATAACAACAGACACACACGCCCCCTGTTCTCTTTTCGTACGCAGAAAGCAATCATCCGTTCACCGCTTCCATACCGTGGTGAATTTCAGCCGCGTTCAAAAGAATGTTCACAATTCGCGCTGCCCTCTTGTCATTTAAGAAAGGTCATTACTTCCCACCAGGCAGCGGAACGGGCGACTGGCTGGGGCGGCAGCTAGAGAGCGCAAACAATGGTGTCTGATCCGTTGAATACGGCCATTCAAGAAGACTCCGAGTGGTCATGATTCGTGCAGAAAAAATGCTGCTGACAGCAACCGATGCTTTAATCGGCCTTCAATGGGTCTTGTTTGTTGTCCGCTTTATTGTACGCGTGCAAGCTGATCAACAGAGAGCATCACGAGGCAGCAGGAGAAGAACCCGGATGCTTTCCGTTCAGCATCGTCATCTGGCCGGCACGTGTTGTCGGGAAGCTTGAGCAGAGCGAAACGGCGAGTAGCAACCGATCGCTGTGGGGGACAAGCAGAACATCCCCCGCCGTTCACCCCAACGATAGCTTTTCTGTAGTTCTGCGATGCTTTCGTGACCCCTCAATCACCTCGAACGTCGTGAGCGGAATTGCCATCCAACAACCGACTACAAACAGACCGTCGGAATTCACTCGGTCTCCCCTTTTCTTTCACTCAACAGCACGGAGAGGAAGAGAAGGCGGTAGCTTTCCTCACAGTTCGCGTGTAAACCTGGAGATTCATATGGGAGAGGGCAGTTCCGCTCGCTTTCGACGTCCGATCGTCGATCTCAGCGAGCATTCGACTTACCTAACAGGATGTTTATCGAAAGCGTGAACGGGCCTCGAAGTGACCGAGGTCCAATCCCCCTGTCGGTGATCAAACCATGCAATAGACGATTGCTGGGGTAGTAAAAAGAGAACGGCCGGTGTGCCGTGATGTGTTTTCTGTTCTTCGTGAGCAGAAATTGACCGGTGAGATGGCGACGGGGCGTGCAGAGTGAACGTTGGACCGAGAGCACTACGAATGAGAACGGAACCGATTCCAGCAGTGGTCCACTTGTGCACTCGCACGTGCGGCGAGGCAGTGAATTCGATCACTGTGTTCTGCTTTCATGAATGCGCGTCTTTCGAGTGCATGATCGATGGCCGTGTCATCGGAATCCTACGCGTTCTTGCTTTTGAGACGAGTGGACGGCGGATAGCTTGTTCACGAGTTGGATCTCGATTGGAGACCCCGCGCGAACGCGGCAATCGGTGGGTTTTGCGAGCAATTCGTCCGGTTGGCTGTTTGTCCACTCGATTGCGGAAGGACCAAGAATCGAGCAGTGGATTCAATTGAGCACGCAGCTTCTCATCTTTTCGATTCGACGTTCTGCGGCTCTGCGCGGCCTTTTTATTCCACGTGATCCCCCCGAGTGCTGGTGGCTTTCAATCGAAGCTTTCATTTGGGCTGGCAAAGCGAGCGGCTATGATTTTGACTTAATTCACGCCTTCCTTGCAATCAATCCCATTGTTCGGTTGCAGTTGATGCCCGTACGGTTTGTGTCGTTCGATTCTGCCGTCGTGGACAGCCAGGGGCGAACGATGGCCGTGATCCTCCTTTGTTTCGATTGCCGACTGCCCGTGTGTTGGGCCTCTCGGGCAATGCCTTCCGGTTGTGGTGCTTTTTAACGGTTCTCTGTTCGTTTCCCTTCGTATGCGGCCCCGATTCTCGGCGCAAAAGGCCGGACGTTGAGCAAGGCGGGTGGCCGAACGGTTGGATGAGATCTGAAGCAAGCGAGAACACAAAGGCAACGGGAATCCAAAACACCCGCTTACCGTTCTTCGATCCAACCGCCGGCTTTCGTTGCTGCTCCCGACGAGCCCTCCAGCCGTCTCCTCGCACTGGCAGACGAATTGGAACAATCCCGTTCAATTTGATGCGTTTTAGTGGACGGGATCTTGCCGTGAATGGCTGCTTCTGCTCGGGAAGACGGTTCCGGAGCACCGGCTGTTGAGGACAAGCGAAAACAATCAATACATATGGAATCGCCGCAAAAGCGCGTTGTCGGTGGTCAAAAGCTCACCAACAAATCGCATTGCGAGCAAGTTGGGGACAAAAGGAATGCTTTATGAGAATCCAAATCAGCCATCCGCACGAAGAAAACGAATACACTTGTTTTTCCAAACACACCGCCCTGACCGCCGGCCGACCGGGCGAGCGAGAGGGCGGCGAGAGAAGGAAGAAAGCGACGACCTCACCGCGGCCGCCCATCGCAATTCGCCGGACCAACCGACCGACCGCAGTGAACGAAACGAATATCTGCGTACTTCTATCGCCCACTCAAAGGAAGCAAATTCCAACGGCAGACGGCAATCGGCGCACCAACAGAATGACAGCCCGATCACGTTGACGACGGGCTATTCTCGAAACTGCTTACTTTCAGCGGATTCGAGTTTCATCCATCCACTTCTACTTTCCGTTAGCTGATTGCTGCAGCGCTGGAATGCTAGCAAGGAGAAAGCTTTCGTTCTCCGATCAGTGGGCGGCCCGTTCAACCGTCTTCAGTCCGTGGAGCTGTCGGATTGACTCCTCTTCCTCGCCGCATCCGTCCCGTCAATTCGATTCAAGCTTGCCGACAGTGAATGCTCGTGTGATCCCGAACACTCAGCTGAAAGCTTCCGGTGGATGGCGAGGCAGAAGAAAAAGCAAGTGAGTTCATTCGTGTCCTCGTCGGGCGTCCTGCTCGGCTGCGTTGTCCCAAGTCGTTCGAGTAATGTAACAGCGGAGAGCATTGAATACGCGTTCTCCTTGTCGTATGGGCGTGCTTTTAGCTCATCGATAGCCATCGGAAGACTTAGCAGGTGGCAGAAGTGGCCGAAACGCACCCTACGATTCGTTGCTTTTGATCCGTCCCCTTACCCATTCCGGGGATCGCTTGATCGGCATTAACACTCGCACGTGGCTTGTCAAGCTCTGCACGAATGCAATCAGCATCGTCGTGTGCAGTGTAATGCGATCGTTAGGTTCTCTCAACCGATTGTTTTGTTGCTCTATCAACAACTGCATTCATTTCTGGTGCGTTGTGCTGTTCGCGGCAGCATTGATGGACGAGCGGCAAACTCGACTCCGCGGTTGGCGGCCGAGGAGATGCCGCGGTCATTGAAAACCACGAATTTTCGGCCCACCCGCGCAACACTCCTGTTCTTCCTCTTTGTCGGCCCTACGATCTAAACTCAAGAGAACAAAGCCGAAAAAGCAAAAAAACTGATAAAAATCGGCCAACGAACCGTCCTACCCTTTCCCAGCATAGTCACTTTCAGGAGAAGCACAGGAGGAATCCTCCGAAATCTAACCGAAAATTCTTGTGTTGACGGGAACGCGCCGATCCTCCGAACGTTCTATTGATTAAACAATAAAAATAGACGGAATACCGTATTTCCTCTAATAGAAGCCCCGGGGCGTCTATTTTCGGATGGCCCCGGAGGGGGGGGGGGGCGTCTATTAGAGGGAGGGCGTGTATTTTTCACTGCCGAGAGGAGCGTCAGAATTTATTGAAAAATGAGCGCTCAAATCACGAAACGGAAGAGAAAACGGCAAGAAATGGAGGATTTTGAACGGAAACAACTGGAATAGGAGTGAGAATGTAATGAATTGTGTTCTAACCGTGGTCTAACCGTAAAATAAGAGCGAAACGGGCACGAACAACAAAGGATCACAGAGTAGAAACGGATGGACGTTTGATCACTCGGAGTTGTCCTCGACGATCTCGTCATCTTCGTCCTCGAAGCCGTTCAGCAGGTCCTGCTCGAAGTCGATCTCCTCCACTTGATCTGCGAGTTCCTCCAGCTGCTGCTCGATCCGCTTCTCGGCCAGCAGGTCCAGTCCGCCGGGAATCAACTTCAGGCAGTGGATCACGTCGTCCTCGCTGCCGCTGATGTCCGTCGAGATGCCGCAGTACTTGAACGACGAAACGATCAGTTCCTCGGGGATCTGCTTCCAGGCCTCCAGCACCCATTCGAGGTACTTCTCGGGCAGAGGGGCCGCTGGATTCCCGCCTTTGGTCGTGGGCTTGTCGGCGTCGTCCGCCATCCTTCCGATCGATATTGAAGCGTTTGGCCGTCGCGTGGATGGAGTTGGACTTGGAGTAGGTGACGACTTCGAGCTTCTTTGCGTTAGAATACGCGTGCCGGGATTTCTTCGAAGTAGATGGCCCCTTCGCGTGTTCCTCTTCGCTTTGCGACTCCATTTGGTCGCTCATGCCTGAAGGAACACGGGGAAAGCGAAAATAATTCGGGAAACATGGTAGACTACCTGATTAAACAACGAAAACAACTGGAAATAACGAGCAAAAGCCCGCAAAAGCATCGCCAACGCCTTTGGCACAAAGCAATGGGCTCAAAGCTTCCATTTGGGACATATTTTGAGGGGGGGGGGCTTCAATTAGAGGAAATACGGTAAGTCCAAAGCACGCCAACGAGCAAACAACTCAACGGGGAATTCCGTTGTGTTCGCTGTAATCGACAGTGAACACTCCGTTCACATAGTAGGG